>CM031236.1:139589308-139793999 GCA_018340775.1 Taxus wallichiana var. yunnanensis
ATATAAGATATGTCTTTATGAAAAAATATGGAACAAGATCATTAACAAAAGTAAAAAGGACAATGACCATGCAAAATTACAATGAAAACATTTTTTACTTGTATTATGGTTGGATGAGGGTCAACTCTGAGATCATATTTATATTTGTTGTATCAAGCTTTGTTGAAGAGGGAAGCTCACTGTCGAGCGGTTATTCAATATGACGTAGAAGATGAGTAAAGAAAATGAAAATTGAAGAATTATATTTCATGGGTAATTAGTACTAAGTATACAACAAGACTAAAATGGCTTCCAACTTTACGCCAGCGTAATCATTGTACCTTGAAAATTAAAATTCTGCACGCTACTTAGTAATAAGAACTCGTAAATTTTGTACTACTCTAACTAGGAGGGCATGACAATATTAGGACCATATTTCCTAGTTTCATGCCTAGCATGGTCATTGAGTCTCCTTGTATAAAATAAGCATAGCAATAGAGGAATGACTAAGAACACACAAGGTTATAAATCACATAGTAAACCTTTCTTGTTTAGTTCTGAATGGGAGTTATCTAGCCTATGGCGTAGTGACCTTCGATTCATTGATAAGTCATTCTATGATAAACCCATGGATGCTTTCAAAAGTTCCTTAAAAAGATAGGGGTAGTCATCAAGCCTAGTGAAGGGTGTGATGTGATTTCCAAACAACTTGAAATATATACAAATTTAGAGGTCATAAAGAAGAAATTTACAAATATCTCTCTCTCGTTATAAATGGAAGCTAAGTACCTTTGTTATCTCCTTATATCCAAGGATTGAGGATTATTGGGGTCTTTGGTAGGATTGGATATTCGGGAATCATTAAGTGTATGAATTAGAATGTCATTGCATCTAGAGAAATATTCTAAAACATTAGACTAATGCATCTTGGAAAATAAAATTGAACCTTAGAAATCTTGTCAAATTGCTAGTCTAGGTCCTGGTCTAGGTCATGTTCCTCATCCTAATTATGTTTCTAGTTCTAGTTCTTTTCATGTTCATCGAATATGGAAGTTTTAGGAAAGGAATCCACACTTGAAGAATTATTCCCATTTAGATTGTTGGAAATGCCAATGGAAGTGGCAGTGCCTATGGAATTCAGTTGGTGGAAGGTGGGGTTGTGCCCTTGTCGGGTTTTTTATAATGGAATCATAGGTAGCCTTTCTGGTATTATCAGAGAGAACTCCCATGCTTGTGTGATAAGTTTAAAATCTCCCTTGGCTCTTGGGAACTTGTTTTTATCAAGATGCAATAGAAAGGATAGTTTTAGTAGGAATTAATAGAAAATGAATTTTTTGTACTTTGAATTACTTACTTAAATGCATTCCTTTGCTTCAAGCTTATCTTTATAATTGCAGATTCAGCTTTCCAAGTTCTCCATATTTTTGAAATTTGGGGCAAATTGACATTCTTCGACCTCTAAAAGCATACGACGAAAATGATGAGTTCATTTCCCGAGCCTTTCTTGAAGCGAATTTAATCAAAATGAAATTTGAAATTACGAGGTGGCACGTGGTAGACATTAATTTTCTAGCCACCGATTTACTTATTGATGATTAATTTTTATTAGTTGGATTTATTTTCCATTATTATGATAAGTACGATTTTTAATTGTCAACTCACCATCATCGGTTTATTCATGAGAATACAATTATTATGTGGAGGCAACTCCAAATTCCAAATTATTCCAAATCCAATTTAGTGATGGTCCTAATGATTATCCTGAGATGTTTTAATAGGAGAAGACTAAGAAGAATTGAAGAATGCATTAGGTGCATGATAAGATAGGAACTAGTACAAAGAAACCATGAGTAAGAAGAAGAGAAAGTAAGGTAAATACGTATATACCCATTGATAAATTTATTGAATAATTACTCAAATTAGATAACTCTTTATGTACATACATTATATAAATATTTATTTCCAAAGTTTCATGCATAATATACATTGAAAATTCTAGTATACAACACCAATAAATGGAAAAATAATCTATAATGTCTTCTATTGTCAACTACACATCATATTAGTTTCATAAAAATAATATTAGAAATGTAAGGTATCATACAAAAATATCGAGTTCCAAATTGTATTAGCATGCACAAAAAATATAAAAATGCATGAATAGGTCATATAATATCAAGTGAATGTCATATAGGTGTACATACAATGCCATGCACATAGGCATAAAAAAAATGTCATAAGACACACACACACACACACACACACACACACACACACACACACACACACACACACACACACACACACACACACACACACACACACACACACACACACACACACACACACATCCTAATCATCAAAATATATCCCTCTCTTGGCCTTGCTCAAAGAAGGCCCTCCCTTAGACGTAGATGGAGATCTGTGAGATGACTTTGGATCCTCCAAGTGCTCCATACTACAAGTCCTCTTCCACTCAAAACTTGCTTGTAGTTGAACCTATAAATGCAAACAATTTTTTTGGTCAAACTTAATATATAAGTTTTTAACATGTATAAGACCATGCTAATGAAACTATTTACATTTACACGCACTTACCACAATCTCTTGGTCACGTTGAATCTACATCTCATGCTCAGATGAGTCATAGGAGATCTTGGAGCATGAACGGGGGTATCAAAACAATGAGCTCAAGGAGTCCGTGCCTTGAAGTAAAAATCAAAGGGGTTGAACCCTACATACACATAAGATCACAAAATCAAACATAAAATTAGCCAAAATAGAACTATGTTAACAATAATTTTTTGAATGTAGATATCAAAAATTTTACACCAAAAAGTACATGTATGTGTAATGATAATATTTTAACTGATTTTATCAATATACAACTATTTTTTTACCACATCATACCTATGAATCATATGAATAGGCCCTATTACCATATCAAAGGTAACTCTTGTGTATATACAATGAAGGACATTATTAACATAATTTAATAATTCTAGAATGAATGAAATTATTTTAAACATATTTTAACATAATATGAATTACACGAGATATTTAACAAAAATACATGTAGTTTGAATACCTCGATGAGTTGCGCGCTACAGATGAAATTGCGACATAATATCTTTCTCTACTAGTCAGCAGAGATGGTGGTGTGTCTAGTGAGCTCATCAACTTTATCAAATATATACCACATCAATTTAGTTGAACATATATAATATATATACAAGAAAATTCGAGTTCAAAAGTTGAGTCTAGTTTCATACATGAAAATTTTACACAATTAACATTCTAAATTACCTTTGTGAATGTATGCATATGCATGGTGCTCACAACCTATGGTCGGGATGATGACATCCCTCCCGCGTGCTGTAATATCAATGCATACATGTACAAATACAATTATTTCAAAAATTTAACATATATAAGTAAATCAAGTACTCAAATCTTTTTGTAACATACATAATAAAAAATAACAAATACCTGTGAAGGTGTTACCGATGTCTGAAATCCAAATGTATCACTCAAAAAGGTGTCAGACATAGCAACATTATCATGTGTACCACCAGCGCAACTCCACTAACACCAGTATGCATGAAAGTATCATCCTCATTGGGCCCCAAGCATATGCTACCACATAACAAGCAAAGATGTGGCCTCGTGCTAGTACAACCTATGGGAATCTCTGTACCTCCATGAACATCTAGATCAAAAATATTCATCATATGTTTGACAAGGGTATCATATATCCCCTAAAGCGTGTGGAGTGTATCAATCTCTACTTTCTCTTTCACTGCTGGAGGGACAATCTTAGGGTGAGGGGGTTTTGTGTGGGGACTCTACCATGCTAAATAGGTGCACGTTGTGTACCTAGTTGATCCTTTATAGATCCTTTTCCTCAGCCAGGAAGTCCTGGAAATCAAAATAGTTTGGGATCTCATTCAGATAAAATCACAATATATTTTACTCAAAATGTATAGTGGAATCTCATTGTTATTGCAAGGTGGACTATTAAACACCATCCACCATCTGTCTCAAAATTATTTTTAATCAAATCACTATTTCACCCGGTGGATCGGAAACTATTTGCATGACAATAGGATAGGAAAATTGGTTGAAGGGTCTCGTGAATAAGGCACATATGAGGTATTTGTAATTTCTTTTCCCCAAAAAAGAATTACATCATGCATATGACAATTTTTTGGTGTAATATTCCCTATAACGCTCTCTATAAGATGTCCAACGATCAATTTGAATCATTTCCGCATCAAATTGAGCCACTAATGCCTCTAATGTGTTTGTAAGAGAGGCACGATGGGGGTTTGTAGAATGGGAATCCCTCATTTGATTAATTCCTCAATTTCAATATTTTTTTTTGCTATATGGGCTGCTAAATCCTCTTGACTACCTAGGCGATGTTCAACAACTGTAGGAGGGCTAGGAGGGTTCACAGAATTGTAGGGTTTGGTTGTGGTTGAGGTGGAACTAGTAACAATAAAAAAAATGTATTCAATTCAAATTCTACTATATAATTACCAAATTTCAATGTAATTTAGAGAAAATAATTTTTCCTACCTCTTCTCCATGTCACCATTGTCGATTTTGATCTTTGCCACGATTCTCAAACGATCATGGGAGCTAGATGCAATTGAATATAAAATGTGATCATAGGTTTTGTTGTCTAACTCACATTTGGGGAAAAATAAAATGATTAGGGATTGGACCATTTTTTAATTTATAGTTTAGTAAAACACATATGCGTTATTGGTTCATGAATAACTAAGGCTTAAAGAAAACATAACACAATCGTGTTATTACAAAATGTGATTGCATTTTTCTCTTTTTTGCTTTCTTGTCCACTTTTCACCCCCGCATTGATGCACTTACCCCTTCGTGACTATAGTGGTTGTGGGAAAGTCGATCACTAGTCCCACAGTTATATACATTTTCTCACTTTACTCATGACACTTCACCCACTGGATTTCTTACTTATGTAGATGAGGTTAGTAAGATAAGACATGATCATTTTGGCCATTTAAACTATTGTTACCTTGAACAATTGAGCCAACATGAGATGGTCGACGGGTTTCCTCGGGTCAAATTTTCAAAGGGTCTTTGTGAGGTTTGTGCCCTTAGAAACACCCAAAGAATGTTTTGACAAGGGAAAATTCTAGAGAGCTTCTCATCCCTTGGATCTTATACATAGTGACATCTCTAGCCCCTTTCCACATCCTTCATTCACTAGGGATCTTTATATACTTACCTTCATTGATGACCTTTCATGTTATACATGAGTTTACTTTCTTAAACATAAATCTAAAGTTTTTTTATCACTAAGGATCTTGCTAAGAAACATGTTGAAAAGTCTATCAAGGTTATTAGAACTGAAAATGGAGGTGAGTATGTGAGAAAAAGGTTTGATGATTTCTATACCTCCGAAGGGATTTATTTACAACGTAAAATTTCTTACAACCCTTTGCAAAATGTATTCATCGAAATAAAAAGCAAAAAACATAAGGAGATGGCCACTCACATGGTTCATTCTAAATCCCTTCCTCAAAGATTGGGATGAAGCTATGAATTTTGATTACTACATTTGAACCATATTCTTCATAAAGAAATAAAAGGGATAACACCTTTTGAATCTTGGCATAGAAAAAAACCTAATGTTGAGAACTTTTGAATCTTCGTCGATCAACTATCATAGGTAATCCTCCCCAAAAAGAAACACACGGCCTTGGAATAAAAACCCAAACCTTGCATCTTTGTCAAGTATCTTGAAGCTATGAAGGGATATAAATTACTGAATCTCGGACTCATCATCTTTATATCAAGAGAAGTGTGAAGTTTGATGATTCATCTTCTACTTCCACTTCTCCATCTTTGCAAACCTTTTTATCCTCTTTGGCTTTGATTTAGAATCGTATGATGATAATTGTGTCGATCCTTCCTCTCTTGATCCTCCCACTCTATAATCTACTAAATCTAATAGTAGTAATGATGAGGACTATGTACCTTCTCACTTGAGTGAAGATTTGAATAATTTTGAGCCCGAATCTCCTCCTGGTCCTCGTGCGATAGGATTCATCTTCTATTTCCGCTTCTCCACCTTGGTTGTGGAACTTTTTCTCCTCTATGACTTTGATTCAAACTCTTATTATGAAAATCATGTTGAGCCTTCCTCTCTTGATCCTCCCTCTCTGTAATCCACTAAATCTAACATTAGTGATGATGAGGACTATGTACCTTCTCAATTGAGTGAATATTTGACTGATTATGAGCCCGAATCTCCTCTTGGTCCTCGCTAGGCTAGGAATACCTTACAAAGTGCTGGATATTGGATACGTGATCCTTCATATGAGAGATGAACTCATTCATAATTTGATGGACCTCACACCTTTTCCTTTGTTTTCGACCCTCGGTATTTTTGGGAGGCTATTGGGATTCCTGAGTGGGATTATTCCATGGATGAGGAGTATTCCTCTCTCATGAAGAATGATGCTTGGAATCTCATCCTCTTCCTAAGGGAATACAAATGGTTTTGTGTAAGTGGGTATATATACAGAAGTATGGTGCCGATGGGAATGTTGAAAAGTATAAAGCACGACTTGTAGCTAAGGGTTTCTATGAGGTTATTGGGTTTGACTATTCAAAGACCTTTTCTCTTGTTGCAAAGATGATTTCTATGCTCGCTGATCCTAACCCTAGTTACCACTAATAGATTATAAGTCCATCAAATGGACGTTAAGAGTGTCTTCCTTCATGGGGATCCAGAGGAAGAAATCTATATAGAACAACTATTTGAGTTATGTCTAATACACCTCCCTCATTTGAAAACTTAAGAAGTCTATCTACTACCTTAAACAAATCCCTCAAGATTGGTATGCCAAGATGGAATCCTTTCTTCTAGTATCATGGTTCACTAGGTTTCAATTTGACCTAAATGTTTACATTTTATGGAAAGATGAGTCCATGCTTATACATGTTTTGCATGTCGATGAATTTTGATTACAGGTAGCTCTTCCTTGATCATTGATTCTATGAAGATTTCCTTAGCCAACAAGTTCTCAATGACCAACCTAGGTTTGCTTCACTAATTCCTTGAGATTGAGACTACCCAATCTAACACGAGGATCGTGATTTCTCAACCTAACTACGCCTTTATTTTCTATCCAAGTTTAACATGTTTGATTGTAAGCCATCTCACACTCCCTTCCTTTATGAAGTAAAGTTCATTGTTAAATTCTCCACTCCCATAGTTGATGGTACCATTTATCGCCAATTGGTGGGGAGATTGATCTTCCTAAATACTACCATGATGGGTCTTTAATTTGTTGTTGGAATCATTTCTATATTCATGCACGAGCCACATGAGTTTATTTGGAAAGTAACTAATCGGACCCTTATGTTCGAGGCATTTGTACCAATGGAATTCATTACTTATGAGGCACAAACATTGACTTAGTTGGATTCATAGATTTTGATTGGGCTAGTGATATTTATCATCGAATGTCTACATCTGGATATAGATTTTCTCTTGGTTTGGGTTATGTCGGTTGGTTAAGTAAAAGCAAAACACATTGACTATATCTTCTACAAGGTAGACTACAAGGGAGCGTTCAATGCTTCCACGGAAGCTATTTGGTTATAGGGGATTCTAAAAGAGTTTGGCATTCACTTTTGATGCCCTACCATCATCTATTGTGATAACCGGTGCACTATCTCGATTTACCAAAATCTAGTTCAACATCAATGGAAAAGCACATTGACATACACATGTACTTCATTTAAGAGTTGATAATACGGACATCATTGATTTGTAGTATTGTAGACTTCAAATTAGGCTACAAACATTTTTACCAAACCCTTCACGAGGTAAGGTTTCTCCACTTCCATTCTCTCTTTTAGCTAATGTCTATTGCAACCACTCATCTTATTTGGGATTTTAGTCCTCTTCTTCTTCTAGAAAGGTTGTAGTTTTTATATGGGTACCTCATCAAGCCTTTAGTTGTCGGGACCTATTTGACACAATTTAATTAGTTTCTAGGGAGTTCTCTTTCTCTTTCCAGCTTGTCATACCTCTACCTAAGCTTTGATGAAGGGGGTGTTGGTGTGAGGATATATTTTTTCCTTTTATTAGTTTATTAGGAATTTTCCACCTCACACATGGTGAGTCATCTCACTTAGGTGAGCCATAGGCCTATTAGGGAGTTATATGGCACGATTACATGTCATAGAATTTTTCATACTTTTCATACGAGTCATTGTCATATGGGAGTTACATGTTATTTTAACAAACAGTGTAACTCATCACTCCATCATGAGAGTAAGACTTGTTCATGCATGGTATTTACACAACACTACCCATATGTAATCTCCTTTTTGAATCAACGAGAATGTGTAGAGCATTTTTTTATGCATTTATTTTTTCCTTCAGTTCATGTTTTGTTTGTTAATTACTTGAAGGAAATTTGTGATATCATTTGAGTGCCACTCAATCAATGTGCATGCCATTCCGTGAGATCTTCGAGCCTCTTTAACTCATAAACATATAGGCATATGCAGAGAGGTTGTGTGCAAACTTTATAAATCATCTGGAAAAAGTAACTTGCCATTATGATTGGATGGACGCCTTAAACCCAACAATAATTCCTTCCACCTAGTCAAATTTGCTTCTTCCACAACCATTTTCATTCTTATTTTATTTATTATATTTATATTATTATTATTTAAATTTTGAGTTTCTAAATTCTATTTTATTATTTTCACTTATATGTGTGTGTGTGTGTGTGTGTGTGTGTGTGTGTACACACACGAGATATATATACACACACATACATATCATACATATATAGATATGTATGATATACATACATACAGAACACACAGATATATATATATATATATATATATATATATATATATATATATATATATATATATATATATATATATTCTTAAACATAACTATTTTATATTTCAAATCAATAATTTTAATTGTTTAAATGGTTATTCCTATTACATATTAGTTTATGATTCTATGCTCAAGAATTCCATTACGGTAGTGATTAGATTTACGCATTACTTTCACCCAACTTATTAAAACAAAAACTTGATCAAGCACAAAAGATTAACTTACAATATCCCTTCTTGACAAGAGTTAAGACTTCCTTGGCATAAAATATGAGTTCGAATGGATTTTGATCTTTGATTAATTAATGGCAAGAGTAACCCCATCATAACACAATGAACTAGGGCTTATGAACCAACTCAACAAGGATTGATTGATGAATTATTGCAACCATTTATAAAATTTATGACCTTTGGATGGTTTACCAACCTAATGTGATGGGGTAAGTGCGACATTACAATGAACATGGCACAACCTCAAAGGGATTATAACTTATCGTGTGTGTAGACTCGCACTCACTAATGTGCTAAAAAAAGAGTTGTTTTTATTGTTCCTTGACACTAACACTCCCAAAAAAATATAGCATGATGGTGTGACATTAATAGATTTTTTTTTGTTTTCCAGACTTCGTGACTAACATGACAAGCTTATCAATCCTTCACATGTGGAAATGGTAGTATCAGCATATATGATTCTATTGAAGTTAAGTTGGGTCACGAGGTGTGAGAGCATATGTGGAAGTCATAGAGCAACCCAATGACCCGTTCAACATCTTGAATCACACCAAAATTTGTAGCGAGGGTGGGTAGAGCCAAATGACCTATACCTCTCTAGGTTTACACAGCGTCCCTTCTTCATGACATTAGAAGAGCTAATATTTTCCCTTTTAGAATATATTAGCTCTTCTAATGTCATGAATTTGAAGTGGTTTCACAACCTAAAAAATGCCTACTAATAGAATTTTCAACATGTTTCCGAGTTTGTCTCCTTCCTTATCTAATCTTGTGCAGTCACGTAGTCTTTGTGTAGTTCCTATAATCTCTACCATTCAAAAACTAACACATCACAATCTCAAGGCCTGCATGAAGTTGATTGAAACTTATCTAAGTTAGACATGTCTATAATGTACTTCATATAATAGAAAAGTCAAAGCTCAAGAGTCAAATCGAAGACTAAGATGGAGAGGGAAATTGATAAAGGCCATTCGCCAAATTACGCAAGATTCGCCATTTCATCCAAAACTATTTTCTTATGTTTTTCTATTTCACCCAGAAAGATGGATTCCTTATATAGATTTTCTAGTAGAGAAAATCCTACTTCAGAAGATTCGTCACCCTTTTTACAAGTTTTTGTTTCACGGGTTCCTTAAAATTTTCCTAGTGTCATGATCCATATCATGCACTCTCTCCCTTGGTGTCGATTTTGTGATGTGGCTATCTACAAAAACTTTAATTAATTTGACTTGAGTGATCTACAATCTTTCTTCCTTACCTCAAAAAGAGGGGCGTTTAGTTGGGTTATTATAGAAATATCAATGCAAATTAGGATAAAACAAATAATTTTAGGACACAAGAACATAGGAATAGGTTATAGGAACATATTTACAAGGTTAAAACATGAAGAGATACAATTTTTACACATGGAGAGTAGCATACACTTGGAAAAAACCTTAGCATGGTAGGGTTCGATACATCGACAATTCTATCCTACCTAATTTTTATAGTCAAATCTAAAACAATTTAGTAGAAAAATACAAATTTTATAGTGGTTCAAACAAGAAAACACATATAGGAACACAAGTTACTATATAGGTTCACTACATTTTATTACAAATGTAGGGGGAATTGTTACTATTTCAGTTCTATTTTGAATATAGGTTACATATTTGTCTACTTACATATGATTTTTTATTTTCAAGTTCAATGTTATCAAGAATTGTGAAACTAGATCCCTTTGTAGTGATGCGGTTCAAGTGGAACAAATACGTTGGGTCTAGTGACATCCAACGACCTTAATATCAATCTTTGTGATCCCATGTAGTTCCAACCATCTTTGATTGTTACACTTACTGTATCTCAAGCTCTTTGTTTACTTTATTATTGCTCTTATATCTTCATGTGTTATGGTTTTTATGTCCCCTATCTATCTTTTGTTATTTTTTATTAGGTCTCCTACTCTCTTAACCTTGTTATTTCCATTTCTTCAAATTGGGGATTTGATCACGCCCAATTCACCATCGGTGTTGTGACAATTTCCATCTCCATGTGCCTCAACAAGGGGGCATAGTATTCTACATCAAGAAGGTATAATTTATCCTACAAATACAAGTGTACTCCTTCCTTTCTCTTATATATTTATCAATTTTCAAATTCAATTTCAATTTTAATATATTCGAGTCAAGGTTTCTATTTTAATTATATGGACATTTTCCTACACTATTGTATTACAGGTTCTCTCTTGAAGGTGTTTTGCAGACTACTCAAAGAAATCAAACACTTAAGCAATCAAGTAATCAAGTGAGGGCAAAGTGAGTTTACACACTATGGTATGCATTTCCTTTAAGCTAGCAAATTTCATATATTTTCATGCGGGGAAAATATAGACACCCACTTTTAATAATTTGACACTTGACATTGGTAAATTATCTTATATCACTTAATCATAAAGTGTGCACACAAAGAGAGATTAAATTCATTATCTTATTCTATCTTAATTATGCTTGCAAAAACTTCTTATTCACTTAGTATACACTTAGCCTTATGCAAGACTACTCTTATCCCTCATAGACATCTTACACTTTCTATCAAGTTTTTCCATATGTCCTCTTATTGTTATGTCCTATGTTCTACGGTTCTATCTTCTTTATGCAAACATGTCATTCTCTCAAACCATTTTTGTAGAACAATATATAAACAAGAAAACATACATCATTCACTCACATGATATTCTCAAAAAGCTCCTCTTGCAATATTTATCAAATCTTAAAGAAAATATGCCCTAATCTTCCCTAATTCAAAAGCATATTTAGGAGAAACCTCTAGACAAGTTTGAGGTATTCAAAGTCAAACCATGTCAGCGTGTAACCCTAACCATGTCAGCCATGGCTACATCACATCAGCATATCGTTTTATCTTTTTTTTTGGTCCGAATCACAAGGAAAAAAATGTGATTATAGTTGAAAATAAAAAAGCAGAGAACTTTATTGATTAAATTAAATTAGTAGCTAATTTTACGTCAGCCCTCTCTTCCCTCATCGATCCATCCAACTGGGTTTTGATTTTTCGAGAAATCTCTGCATCTCAAAAGGTGTTCACAGAGTTGCAATATGAATAAGAAGATTGCAGAGCTGTTCAGGCTGGGAGAAAAATGGAGAGTGGTCACTGGCATGCATTTTGAATACCCTCTCGGGAGGATTCTGGTCTACAGAGTATTGCTGATGCTCTGGCAAGAATAATTTGTCTTTCATTAGCATAATGTAAAATTTTCTCACACACCCATAGTTTTCATTAGACAGGCTTAAGACCTCCATAGATATTGGATATGGGGTAGGTGTTAGAAGAGACTCTGCGAGGCATATGTCCTGTTTCCAACCGGAAATAGTTTTTATTTATTTTTATCAAATCTTAGGTATTGAGATTGAATTCAATGGAGAAATAATTGAAATCGAATGCATAAGTAACTCTTCAGGGCTTTCATTATAGAGATAGTGCTTGGCATGGTCCATGACAACTGAAGCAGATGTGGGGATCTCTGAATCTCCTTTCCCATAGTTTACTTCTACCACTCCATTTGCCACCAGCCTTGGAAAAACCTGCACACAGCATATGGTGCCTGCCAAAATGAGTGAGCCATTCAATCTGAAACATGGGTCTGGCCAATCCAACAAGTAGTTCCAAATGTAAATTTTTTTGTTATCGTTTCCACAGATTATATCTTGAAACATTTGTGTTCAATCCACTTTTCTTTATCAAATGTTTAAGGTAATCTGCCACAAACCGTTGGAAATGCAGAGCTAAGGAAGCTCTGATTATTGCGAGGTGTAAATGCAGCCAAGAAGATTGCCTTGGAGACCTTATTTGGGTACATCTCCATTGCATAGGAAAGTGGGCACACGGCAAAGCTGTGCCCAACAAGAGTTGCCTGCCATGAATACTCAAATGAGATGAGTGTCCTCCCATCAGAAAACAAGACTACTTGCAGTGCAAAAAGAGATGGCATAGGGCCATTTGAACCCAGGCTTGTGGCAATCAAATAAAATGTTACAAAAACAAGGACCTGTGGATTCCATGATTTTATTCGACGACTTTGTGAGCAGAGAGAGTCGATCTGTGGGCGGGTCGTGGAGCCGGCGCCAGTGGCCACCATGGCAGGTCGCTGAGGGACCTGCTGCTGTTGCAACAAAGCAACGTCCAGGTCGACCACTGCGCAGTCGAATTAAGCGAGAGCATGAATACCAGTCAGATTTATCTCTAGGCCCAAGCCCTTTGAATATTAGCCGCATTGAAATCCCACTGTACAATTAACACTGCAATCTCACATGTGAATGAAATCTTTTTACAAAATAATAAGAACTGTGTTCTATCAGTCAACTTCAGGAACTGAAATCTGGATTTAAAAATAGATCCCACGTATAAAGTGACTGGAGAGTGATGAACTTTGAATCAGCCCATGAATGACATGATATGCAAAGAGAAGACCTTAAAACGGTCATCAAATCCAAACCCTGGAAGTGTGTGGTATCTTCCCAAAAGTTACGGATTCAGATAAGAAGAAAAGACCACGTCGGTGCCCAAGTGATCTAGACGGAATAAGCAACAACATGCAAGCTTCTACAATAGTATAAAGCAACTTAAAAATCAAAACTACGAAACCAAACAATATTGAGGCAATACAAATTTTACAAATCCTAAAAGCAACCTTGATGTAGAAGAAAATCATGCAGATAAACAATTTATATTATATAAAATCATGATAATATATTAGAGTTTAGCATATTGAAATTTATAATATTATATATATTATTGCAGATTAAAACCATCCGGTTGTGAATTACGTGTCTTCATAGAAGTCTTAACCGCTCCAAATGGAAGTAGACTCGACGAGAAGAAAATTCCTCCACCTCTTGAAAAGATTATTAGGTTGGTTCAGCTAGTCACACTTAAAAGTGGTTATTGCACCGAAGGTGTTCCTCCTATGGTAGAGGACCTCCGGATGTTTCTAAGACTGTGCTAAATTTGACAGCCTTTTAGACGTTTTTCAAACGGGATTAAATTTGACAGCTGTTTGCACATCATTTTTACTTTGCATGCGTTTCTATTTTTAAGATCCTATTTTTAACTGTGAATCTGCCCTAATTTAGAAGACGCGGCCGTATAAATTAGGTAGTATGATCCGAAGTTTATAGTTACATAATTTGTCTGCTATTTGTCTCGTTGTTTTCGTGAAAGAGGGATCCGAGAAAGTGAAGGGTGTCTCTGTGTTTGTTGACCTCGTGCTCTGCCTTGACTTGGGTATTGCTTTGTTTTCTTTATATGCGTGGATATGTTTATGT
This sequence comes from Taxus wallichiana var. yunnanensis, assembly GCA_018340775.1. Classification (NCBI taxonomy): domain Eukaryota; kingdom Viridiplantae; phylum Streptophyta; class Pinopsida; order Cupressales; family Taxaceae; genus Taxus; species Taxus wallichiana. Next base: position 139,603,756 of record CM031236.1, read on the forward strand.
TATAATTGTATATATACTTTCTTCCTCAACTTCCCAAGTTTCTATAGGAATTCCAGGCTTTTAGATTTTCCCATCCCATATGAATTCATACTTCTGAACTACGGTTCGAGACTATAATATGATGTGATATTGAGTCTTAAATCCAATGGCATCAATCCAATTTCCTGATTTTCCAACACCAAAAATGGTTAGTAACTAGATGGACAAGAAGTCAAAGAGGTAAATGGTTGGAACTTATTAAATAAGAGATTGTAGAGATCTTATAAGCCAATCGACCCATAGCTTGGAAATCTGCTTGCATTTCTCTTTCCAAAAATCTAGAAAACCAATCCAAATAAAAGAGCTTGCAGGGTGAAGTCACCATGAAACTCTTGCAGAATGACTTGACGGGAAAGGTTGGAAGTAACTCCGGCTTAAAAAGAGCTCTCCTAGACCACCCTGCTTTATGTCTTTCCTGATACACAACAAAATCTTAACTTGCAATGAGTAATTTAAACAAAATCTGTATTGACAATCTGAATGAGCTTTGTGTGATCGGAAGCCCAAGAGGCAGTCAGGGCAACACACTTGGAATCTACATTTGGTAAGCACATTGATGGAAGCAATTTTAAATAGTACATCAGATGATAAACAACGTTCAGAAAATGAAACATGGAGAAGATATTAGAACTGGAACATGAAACTTCATTAATCTGTGTTATGTACATGTCACTCTCCAAGGACATGTATGGCTGTCCACCTTCTACTATTTGGTGCTTTAATAATGCAGATATGTTTATATAATATTACAACACCATGAAGGCTAAGAAATAGTTATTAGAATAGTTGCACTTCCATGTGTGATTCTTCACCTTCTGACAGTTGAGCAATTCATCGTATTCAGGAGTTCCTTTGTCTGGAATTAAGCGTCTTGTCATCTCTCGGAATTAATTTCCTTTGTAACATCTGAGTCTAGATAATATGAGTTTATCTTTCATCTCTCAGTCCCATTATACCAGCTTTAGATCTCCTATATCTCATTTTCTTGTTTTTGATTGCTTAATTTATGTCAAGTGAGATATAGAGGTTCCACTTCAGGGAACAGATGGTGGTTTTGTTGATTAATAAGACACTGGATTAAAATTGGCAGTTCCATCTTCCCTTTACTGCACTTTAAGGTAGTCTAAAAATCAAAGTTTTGGCTGGAAAAAGGCATTTGAAGTGATGGGTCAGGTGATTATTAATCCTTTCTTTAGTATCTCATTTGATTTCACTTAAGAATTAGATGTTTCCGAGGGTGGGTCTTTCCTTATACCTTGAAGTAGGAGATTCCATGCATTTAGAGGATTGCATGATTGCATCAGTGTCAGATTATTCTTAGCACGGTTGCTGAGTAAAAACATGAGCATAAAAGAAAAAGAGTTCTTAAAAATTTCCCCCATCCCTTTTCTCTTGCTTCTTCTAGAGTTGAAATGCAGAACTCATGTTTTACTTGGAATCCTCTAAGTTGTAGCTTTTTAGGTCATGGCTTATCCCTGATCCGTTTCCAATATCTGTAAATGATGCTACTTTTAAGTAGTTTTTAACGTGGTAGCATATTGCTAGCATCCCATGGATGACCATACGTACTGGGATTTAATTACCTATAATGCACACCAGTAAGCATCCTGAAAATAGCTGCTATTTTTCAGAAAAGTTATTTTGTCTTTTCCTGCTTTCTCTTTCATCTCTGAATTTCATGTCCACTCAAGATAACACACCTCATCTACATCTCCTGTATCTTGCTCCTAAATATCTATTGGATTTCATTTTGTCTATTAAATTGCTGATAAAGGAATGGAAGCACTGCTCTTTTTGCATAGTAGACTAACGAGTTTTGCTTTACTGCTACTTTCTGAGCTTCTCTTAACATTTTGCTACATGTAACCATGGTACCATTCTGCTTGTAATGCACTATCCGGTCTTGTCCTCAATGATCATCTACTCCACAGTCCTACTATTGATCATCTGTCCACGGTATCTTTTCCTTGTGCATGTTAGAGAGTGAGAAATGTTGCCCCCACACATTCAAATCTTACATAATTTAATTGAATTCACAATATCTGGATCCTATTTACTAATTTCCTATGGACCAGTTACCATTATTCATCATGATCCTGTTATAAATCTGAGAGAATGTTCACATTAATGCTTGCACTGTTAAAACAACCTCCAAATTTTCCCTTTTAGACAAAAATCGGTGAACAAGTTAATTTTCCTGACAATTCATGTTTAATACTAATCCTGATACATTTTACAAGTGTGAGCATTTTGTACTTGGATCATCTGAAGCTGATCTATGACAATGGAATGAAGAACAGTCATTACTTCCCCACATATGGCAATCATTTAGACAACATTTGGTGATTGGGTGATTTGTTTTAGAGGGATAGTTATTACTTTTGTAGTTGATGTTTTAATAAGGGGTGTGATTGGTTTTATAAGTGTAGAAATATAGATGAACCACTTCATTTAAATGTTCTATCTCTACATTTCTAACTTGTTACAAATTCGTACATATACATTTACCAATTTTATATCATGAGTGGTAGCATTTTGCAGATTTGTTTATTTGAACTAAACATGAATACATGAAGATTTCTGTACATGTGCAGATTTAATATCATGAGTGGTAGCCTTATGTAGTGAATATGACATTGGCAGTGTAGATATATTTAGTTTTATTAACTTCTTTTTCACTTTTTTGTAGGGTATTTGTGATTCTCATTCTCCCGCGGTAAAGAAGAGAGCGTCGTCTCTAAACAAACTTGAGGTGGGTTTCAATATTGATTCAAGTATTTATTCATTTGTTTTGTTTATTGCATGCTATGGTTTAAAAAATTATTGTAGAGTGCTTTCATGTTATTTTCTTTTGATTGTTACATTTATATTTAGACTCCAATCCTTTTTCCGAAGTGACATGTGGGGGCACGTGCCTTCGTCAATGACAAGATTCGTTATGTGCTGAGGGGCTCGTTCCCCAATGAGGCCATTTCGAAGTGTCCCAAGTTGGATGTTAGACTGATCAACGACAAGGCTTTTAAAGCTTCCCGTCATACCTAAGAACATCTTGGTGGACTAACATACTTATTTTCCCTCTCCAGTTTAATATGATGCAGACTAGAAACACAATTCCCCTCCCCACAACGGGATTGACATTAACTACGCCTCACTTGCAGAGGGAGGAAAATTTTAAGCGTATTCAATGTGTTGTTAATGTTTTGCATTGTAGGCAACCGAAACCACCTAAAACAGTGATAGCTGAAATGATCAGAGATCGCCTCCACCTGATGCCAACATCCCCAATTTTTCTCTCCAAAATCCGAACGATTGGAGATCATTCACGAGGCTTCTGCTTGATTTATGATTCTAATGAAGATGCACTGAAATATGAACCACCCCACAAATTGAGGAGAATGGGAATTCCAATCGAGGCATCTGCAACTGGACAAAACTACAAGAAACGTGCAAAGAAAATTACACAAGCAAAAAGCAAGAAATTTGATTTTAAAAAATAGCTTGTAGTGGTTAGTTTATAAGTGTTTGTTTATAAGTATTTTTGAAATAAATCTGTAACTCATTCCAAATATTCCATGTATGTATTGTGGCAGTATATATCCGATAGAGAATCAAACTTATCAAACACATGTTCATTTTTTGTTATCCAACAACTATGCTTTCCTAATTTCTTTATCATTGTGTTTCCATACAAATACCTATAGTCTTCTCACTTCAAGTGTACATATTGTTCTTATTGTTTTCCATTCTATTTGCTTAACATAATAATTTGTAATTCATTTCAAATAAATGCATGTATATATTGCGGCGGAACATATGGAACACAGAATCTAACTTTTCCACAAACAACAACAACAACGCATTTTTAATGTGTTATTCATTATATCTTTCCTTTATACAATTGCTCGCTTCTTTATGTAAACCAACGACACATTTTTAATGTGTACTTCATAATATTTGCACACAAATACATATAGTTTTAAAATGCCGACAAACAACCATACAAATTTTAGTTGTTTTCAACCAAAGCTTTGTACATTATATCACTTTTTTGCATATTGAATTGTTAAAGGGTTAGACTTCATGTTTGCACTTTTTAGAAAATATAAAATAATAAGGAAGCCAACTTTAAAGGTTCTCATTCTTTACAAATGCATGATTTCCTGAACAAATCCTTCATTTCATGATTGACTGCCCTACAAGTTTACATTTAACACCATATATTTACAGAATTCTCACAATCTCGAGCATCTTTTAGTTGCCATGGAAATAACTTTGACACACGAAGGCATTTCTCAATTGATTGAGGGCGGTTCCAATGTTGACCCGACATTTCAGATACTGCACTTGAGCTCTCTAAGGTCCATTCTCAACACGGGAGCCCAACATCGTGTTGACCTTTCAGATGGGATACATTTTCAGACAACACTTCTACCCTCCAAATTTACAAGTCGTGTAACCGAAAAATCAATACAAGAAGGCTCCATCGTGTGCTTACACAAATCCCTCATTAGAATGATCAAAAGTGAACTGTAAGCTTCATCTCTTGCTCAATTACCAATGTACATAAACTCCCTATATCAATTAAAATTTCTTTCTGTTTGTTTTTTCCATCCGTTGCTCAGTTCTAATTCTATCCTACTTTTCTTTTCCATTGCAACACTGCGTTCTTATCATTGAAATGGATGTTGTTGTTGAAACACATTTGGTAATCGGTGCTCTAATCCGACTACCAACAAATGCCCTCGAACACAGTCAGTTGCTTGCAAAAAGAATGCAAGTGCAAACCTGGTTAACAAATATTTTGCAAGAACACCAACTAAAATAAGTGCTATGAATACATCTATGCACATGTGGTCCGTAGAGGGCATGCCCTAGCAAAAACAACCCTTCACCAATATCACAATGCAAGGGGAAATGGATCCATGTTTGGGTTTGATTTTGTTGATCAGGAAGGAGGGGAAATCCACATCACCTGTTTCAACGAGGCCGCGAAGCATTCTATGAGCAGATTGAGAATGGGAAGCTATATACAATTTCCAATGGGAGGATTGCGAGGATTGTTGATGCAAAGCTATGTTACAACCATTTGAACAATGCTTTGGAGATTTTCTTGCAACCTTCCTCAACCATATCTCCACTCATAGCAAATGAAGATACAATACCTTCCCATAACTTTCACTTCACCAAAATCAAGGAATTACCTGCAAGTGTTGAAGGTTCTACAGTTGATTTGATTGGCATTGTTGTTACGATGTCACCATGCTCAACAATTCATCGGTATGACAAGTCTGAAACAAAGAGAAGAACACTGCAATTAAAGGACATGTCGGGTTTCAGTGTAAGTGTCACATTGTGGGGACAACACTTAGATGATATAAGCAACGAACTTGAAGACATGCTTTCTATACCGCCTCTTCCGGTCCTCGCCTTGAAAGCTGCTCGCATCTCCAGTTTCAATGGAAGCTCAGTGGACACTGTTTCAAGAACCAAATGTTACGTCAACCCTCAAATTTCAGAAACAAATACACTTCATGGCTGGGTTGATTCCGATGACTACTTCCTTCTCGCGCCCTCTATCACAAGCCAATTTCTTGGGCCCTCCAAAATCCCGACCTCTGTAACGACGATTTTGGAGGTACTAAATATGGGGAACATTGAGAGAAATGAATGGGCCATGGTTACTGACAGAAATCACGAATATCAACATGGACAACTTTTTTACAAGGCATGTCCTCTTCAAAAAGGTGACAAACAATGCAGGAAAAAGGTGAGAGAGAATGGTAATGGTTCATGGTTATGTTCGAGTTGCAATGACAAGTTCAAAACTATGATTATAGATATGCACTCAAGATCGATCTAAAGGACCCAACATGAGAACTTCAATCAGTTACCACTTTTGATGAGACAACTGAGTTAATCATGGGTGTTGCAGCTAGCGACCTCCATATATTGTCTATAGATGAAGATGCGACTAGTGAAATTATAAGTAATGTCATCGAAACAACGAATACTGCTTCACACTTTCACTGAAAAAAGAGACATATTGCGGAAACAACAGATTGAAATGTGTCATCCTCAGTTCAAAGAAAGCGGAAAATAGTGCAACTCCTCCATAACCTTTACGCAAGGATTTCCAACCCACCCATCCCTTCAAACATTACACCCTCACTCATCCCATTCTATACTTTGAACTATCACTACTATGTTTCTTATTTCATATCTATGTTTCACTTTTTTCCTGCTTCAAAAGAAAACTGTTGAATTCCCTTATACACTGACATACTATTGTCTCCTTCTATTATGCGGATTGTTAGTACTTTTAAGAAAATAAATATTAAAAAAATGCAATTTTGTTATGTACGTATTTACATCCTTCTGTAGTATGTGAACACATTGTATGTTTCTATATATCTAATACTCTTTTCCTTAATAAAAAAGTAGTTTCTCAAAACTCAAATTGTTACCTCTTATGCGTATTTCCCATTGGAACTCCACATGCATTACAATTGAATTTAGTTTTACATTTTCACTTATTTCTGCATTTGTTTGTCATCAAACTATGTATCGTTCCTTGCTAACCCAAAATGATCTTTATCCAATAGGTGGTACTCCATAATCCTGTGACTTCACAATCATGTCGACTCCTACAAAACGAGCCCAACGAAGAGAGAACTACACAAAAATAAAGTACACATAACTGCTGAGCAATGACGTCGTAAATTAGAGCATAGAACAACAAAATCTCTAATATCTTTCAACTTACAATGACCAACAACCTACGATCCCCTGACATTCCAATCTTGCCATCAAATACAACTACTGAAGAATTGCCAACCAACATTCCGCATGTAACTTCCATGGAAAAAAACTTTCAAGAGCATACCACTTCCTTCCGTATGAACCCATCTTTGCTAACAACTGTCACTTTCCCCCAAATGTTTGGGATGCCACATGAAACTGTCTCAAGTACTGACCTCTCTTCAGTTCATCCCACATATACAACCAGTTTCTCCTCTCCTTCAGACTGCTTTCCACCTTGCAATCCACAAACGACTAAAATAGAACACCCCACCCCTTCCAATACACAAAGATTTCCCATATCCCCGCTCTCTTCGCTGAATTTAGAAGCCCAACGTCGGTTTTGCAAAAGAATAGATTTGTTGGTGAACATCCAAACTTGCTCAATCTGTTTGGAAAATTACCCTGAATTAAAACAATTTCCTTCAAGGCTTTCCCTCGTGTAACATATGCAAAAGTGAAAAACAAGGCCACCGCTTCTCTTCATGGAACAACATGGACCCTAAAAAATAGCCTATCATTCTTGCGTGTCTTTAACCCAAATCGAGGAGATGCTTATCACATGAGTTAATCCATTCATGCAAGTCGCCCAAGTACGTGGTCGGGCAATACAAATACTCAGGACACACCATAAGCTTCCCGCAAAACATTACTTCAATAGCAAAGACCCTACCCGCCGCCTAGGAGATTTGGACATAGTTCTCATACAAAGGGAAGGATCTAATTTAAAAAATTATGATTTCTACGTTAGTAGATCTCGTGTTTGTGCAACCTTGCAATATAAAATCCAACACGACCCTATTACAAAGATGTCTTAATCGACGATGATGCCCTTTCCTCACTACCATCTGAATCATCAAATGTTTCCTCCTCTCTCAACACAACCACAATGGAACTGCCCCAAATGCAAACTTGCTCTACAACTCATGGTAGTGGTGTTCCCACCCACTTTAATGAAACATATGAACACTCATCATCTTTCGTGCCAACACCTCACAATACAGGAACAAAAGAAGAGGAAATCGAATAGTTCTTGCTCAACCACGATGGTAACACTCCATTTACCATGCCATGGCTAGAGCTTGGGCTTTCGCCAATAAATGAATACAATACTGGAAGGCCTGTTCTCAATGGCTTTCCCAACTTTATTTCCAACAGGAAAAGCAATGTGGCAACAACCTTGCATTAAAGAAGTTCCAATGCATGAATACGCACTTCATTTGATGTGTTACCATGATGGGCACTTTGGTTCCCACCCAAGATTTCGTTACTTCCTTCTAAACCTCATAATGCGACACGAAGCTAGTCCACGGCAAGCAGTTTTTATGAAACAGAACACCGAATCTGGAATCCCTCCAACAATTAGAGAGCTGCGAAGACAACTACTAGAATGCCCCAAAGACAACCTCCTAGATAGCTTAATGCACTTTGGATCGAGCCTTCGAGGGACATGTTCATTCTGGGAAAAAGTAGAAGCAAGCTTTCAGATATGGTGGAACAATTGGGGACACCAACCTTATTCTTCACTCTAAGTGTTACAGACACTAAATGGCCAGATCTCCACAATATTATGTCTGGTGAATGCCCAATAGATCCTCGAGCCACACAATGTTGGAGAACACTTAACATTGTCTCTAACCCTCATCGAGTATCAACATACCTGCATCATCAGATTCACAATATTTCGGAAGAAATATTGCAGAAGGAACTTGGAGCAGTAGAATTTTGGTACAGGTAATCAAATCTACTTATTTCAAAGTTTTTCCCAAACTACATATCTAATATTTATGTTCCCTCGTCTCGCAGGTATGAATGGCAACATAGAGGCTCCGCACATGTCCATGGTTTATTGTGGCTCGAGAATGCACCAAAAGTTGATGAACTGGACTGGGAGGACACAACAGTTATTGAGGTGACAAAACAATACTTTGATAAGTTTGTGTCTGCCTGGAACCCCCGCCCGGCTTGCAACCACTTGGATTTCGTTCGCAGGTCACTCCTAGATGACCCTTGCTTGCTAGATACAACACAAATTCTATCCACCTCCCCGCATGCAGACCTTGAAGAACTACTTAATCGAGTTCAACGCCACACTAAATGTTCAGAGCAGACATGTCTCATGTAGAAAGCAATCACATCTGTAGTGCAGTACAATGCTCCTTGGGCCACGCAACCTACTTCTTCCTTGCACATTGAAGGTGATGGGAAAATAAAGTACCTCCCTTCCAGAAATGATGATAGATTGAACATCCACAATCGAACAATGATATACATATGGAGAGCAAATGTCGATTGCCAACCGATACTTTCCCGCCATGTTGTTCTTAAGTATATTGCAAAATATGCTTCGAAAGCCAAGCAACGTTAAAAACATATCACCAAATGCTATCCAGATTTTCAAGAGACGCAGATGCAGATTCTCCAGCACATATCGCGATCCGTAAAATGCTCACAAAAAGTTGTTGTTAACATGACATAAGCGCACAAGAAACATGCCACATGCTGCAAAAAATGCCACTTGTTATGTGCAACTGTCCATTCGTATCATTAAATGTTGGAAAAAGATTCTGAGACGTGTCGTTGAAAGTGACATCGATGCACAACAAACAACCGCTTTCTTGGATGCATATAAAGTTTCATCCAACAACCATGGAACACCTACCACTTATTCAAGTTGCTCGAGATTGGAGCTACAACAAGAACCGTAAAGGTGATAAATGGAAAAAGTGACCGATACAAGCAATTGTTTGGGTCCACCCGAGATTTGTGGATGTCCCTGCTCAAGAATCAACGTCATATGACCTTTTCTGTTGGTCAGAACTCCTATTATACAAGCCTTTCAGAAATATTGTGTTTGAATTTGGCTCAACCCCACATGACATCAACGGCACTTGGGACATGTACAAGCACAACTACAGACCGTGGCATGTTCTACGCACTACCGCAGACACAAGACTTGCTACAGATGTTAGTTCTGACTCTGAGCCCGAATGTAGTATTCAACAAGAACCATTGCAAGAATGGCAGGTCTTCGCACAACTTCACCCCAGAAACAACACGGGTCTAGACTAGTCTTGAAATGTTGGGGAAACAAGATTTTGACATACACAATAATTGGACCATACACGACGTTCCCCATGATTTGCAGATAACTGGTTCATCATTCATCGAGAGAGAGAAGGCAGACACAATTAACAACAACATACATGCCACACCACCATCTTCCACACTTCCTTTGTCTCCAGAACAACAAATAGCTCTTGATACCATACTACACCATTCAACAAACAAATCCCTTCTACCTCCACTAAGATTGATAATTCAAGGAACGGCTGGCACAGAAAATCATTTCTGATAAATAAAATCTGGAATTCATTCACAACATCAACCATATCTCCCTCACCTCTACTTGTGCTCGCCCCTACCTGGTGTTTCAACATTCAACATCTCTCGCATCCACAATCCACGCAGCCATGCGTATTCCAATCAAAGAACTGAAACCCCTTGAAGGTAGTGCATTATCGTCTTTTCAAGAGTCACTGAAACATATAGAATATGTTCTTATTGATGAAATGAGTTTCATCGGGCCAAAGTTGCTAAGAAAAATTGACAGTAGGCTCCACGAAGCTTTCCCACACTCAAGAACATCTGAATTTGGGAACAGATCAGTCATCCTCCTCGGTGACCTCGTAATTACCACGGTTTTGGATAGTCCTCTTTACGCAAGTAATTCCTACGAGCAACCCTTTGGAAGGGATTTCAGTCTTCCATTACATTGCAAACAATATTTCGGCAACAAGGAACAACCAATGCACAAGTTTCATTCCGGAATTTACTGCTCCACATGCGAGATTCAACCCCTCTAATTGAGGATTGGGAACTCCTGATGTCTCGCATAGACACACACCTAACTCAGCAGGAGCTCAACATTTTTAAGGGCACACCACATTTGTTTGCAAAAATGATCAAGTGGCCTCCCACAACCTACAGATGTTGAAGGCATTGAACGTTCCGATCACCCAATCCATTGTTGAAAGTAACAGCAGATCGACCAGAAATCCTTTGATGATGATCATTGAACACAAAGTTTTGTCTATGGGTTGATACAAAACAACAAAAATCATGCGAGAAATCCTAATTACGATGGCCTATACATGTTTCATGGGTTGGTTGTAGTAAGAAACTAACAAACAAGTGACTTATATGTACAAATCATCTCCTAAGGTTATTAATCATCTCTTAGATCACTTCTTAGACCTCTCTCTCTCTCTCTCTCTCTCTCTCTCTATCTCTTGGAGAATTATTTAAAATGTATATTCAGCATCTCATGGAACACCTCTTAGAAATTCATAACCTCTCGTCCCTTTTTTAAATTGAGAAGTCTCAACTATGATGCCCTATACATGTTTCGTGGGTGGTTTATAGTAGGAAAATTAGTAGAGATTCCCTTATATATACAAATCATTTCTAAGGTGATTAACCATCTCTTGAATCAATTCATAGAACCCCTTCTCTCGCCCTGTCTCTTTAAGAGCATTATTTACAATGCACATACACCACCTTTTCTAGACACCCACCTACTCCCTCCTTGGCCCTATGACCCGCCACCCACTTTCTAGATGCATTATTTAAAATGCTTATGCACATCTCAATATTTCAAGTAGTATTACCTAAATAGAGGATATATCCAAATATGAATATAAAAGGTCAAATTTACATGGTGCCAAATGTGAAAAATAAAAGAGAAGACTATAATTGAGATAGTTCATGATTTTGTGGATCAACACACTCTCCTAAATGACAAAATTACTTGGAGTTGAGCCATTTTTAGAGATTTAAAAGGGTCAAACATCCCTTTTAAAGTATTTACCCTTTTTTAGTGACGTAAGACACAATAATTAAATATAAACTCACATGCCTAAATTTGGATCAATATTTTATCACTAAATAGATATAATCACTCGGATGTGTATAGTTTTTGATATATGTGTAGTCACCTTTAAATTTAGATTTTTGCATTTGACATATTTTAATACACTCAGAAAATTCACATGTACATGGATTTATATTTTCCTATTAGTCTATACATCCATTCTATTAGCCACCACTATTTGTGAGTCATTTATTTGGGATCAACTTGGTCTAGATACTAGATAAATTTTAAAATCCTAAACAACCATTCTACATACTATATATAATAATTTATGATATACACTCCTAGAACACTATAAATAATCGTGGATAGTGGCAACTATTAGAGGACCCTCAAGATTAATTTTCAACTCACGAAATCCTAATTACGATGGCCTATACATGTTTCATGGGATGGTTGCAGTAAGAAACACACAAACAAAGACTTATATGTACAAATCATCTCCTAAGGTTATTAATCATCTCTTAAATCACTTCTTAGACCTATCTCTCTCTCTCTCTCTCTCTCTCTCTCTCTCTCTCGAGAATTATTTAAAATGTATATACACCAACTCATGGAACACATCTTAGACACTCATACCCTCCGTCCCTTTTTTAAATTGACAAGTCTCAATTATGATGCCCTATACACGTTTCATGGATGGTTTATAGTAGGAAAATTAATAGAGAGTCCCTTATATATACAAATCATTTCTAAGGTAATTAACCATCTCTTGAATCACTTCTTAGACCCCTTTCCTTGCCCATGCCTCCTCCCCCTCCTCTCTTTGAGAGCATTATTTACAATGCACATACACCACCTTTTTTAGACACCCACCTACTCCCTCCTTGGCCCCTATGACCCACCACCCCTTTACTAGATGCATTATTTAAAATGCATATCCACATCTCAATATTTCAAGTAATATTACCTAAATAGAGGATATATCCAAATATGAATATAAAAAGGTCAAATTTACATGGTGCCAAATGTCAAAGATAAAAGAGGAGACTATAATTGAGATAGTTCATGATTTTGTGGATCAACAAACTCACCTAAGTGACAAAATTACGTGGGGTTGAGCCATTTTTAGAGCTTTAAAAGGGCCAAACATCCCTTTCAAAGTATTTACCATTTTTTTAATGACGTAAGACACAATAATTAAATATAAACTCACATGCCTAACTTTGGATCAATATTTTATCACTAAATAGATATAATCAATTTGGATGTGTATAATTTTTTTATATATGTGTAGTCACCTTTAAATTTAGATTTTTGCATTTGACATATTTTAATAGACTCAGAAAATTCACATGTACATGGATATATATTTTCCCTATTAGTCTATACATCCATTCTATTAGTCACCACTATTTGTGAGTCATTTATTTGGGATCAACTTGGTCTAGATACTAGATAAATTTTAGAATCCTAAACAACCATTCTACATACTTTATATACTAATTTTTGATATATACTCCTAGAACACTATAAATAATCGTGGATAGTGGCAACTATTAGAGGGACCCTCAAGATTAATTTTCAACTCGAGAAATCCTAATTACGATGGCCTATATGTGTTTCATGGGTTGGTTGCATTAAGAAACTAACAAACAAGTTGACTTATATGTAAAAATCATCTCCTAAGGTTATTAATCATCTCGTAGATCACCTCTTAGAACTCTCTCTCTCTCTCTCTCCCTCTCTTGGAGAATTATTTAAAATGTATATACACCATCTCAAAGAAACACCTCTTAGACATTCATACCCTCCGTCCCTTTTTGAAATTGAGAAGTCTCAATTATGATGCCCTATGCATGTTTCATGGGTGGTTTATGGTAGGAAAATTAATAGAGTCCCTTATATATACAAATCATCTCTAAGGTAATTAACCATCTCTTGAATAACTTCTTAGAACCCCTTCTCTCGCCCCCTCCCCCCGCTCCTCTCTTTAAGAGCATTATTTACAATGCACATACACCACCTTTTTAGACACCCACCTACTCCCTCCTTGGCCCCTATGACCCGCCACCCCCTTTCTAGATGCATTATTTAAAATGCATATGCACATCTCAATATTTCAAGCAAGATACCTAAATAGAGGATATATCCAAATATGAATATAAAAAGGTCAAATTTACATGGTGCCAAATGTCAAAGATAAAAGAGGAGACTATAATTGAGATAGTTCATGATTTTGTGGATCAACACACTCGCCTAAGTGACAAAATTACACGGGTTGAGCCATTTTAGAGCTTTAAAAGGGCCAAACATCCCTTTTAAAGTATTTACCATTTTTTTAATGACGTAAGACACAATAATTAAATATAAACTCACATGCCAAACTTTGGATCAATATTTTATCACTAAATAGATATAATCACTCGGATGTGCATAATTTTTTATATATGTGTAGTCACCTTTAAATTTAGATTTTTGCATTTGACATATTTTAATACACTCGTAAAATTCACATGTACATGGATTTATATTTTTCTTATTAGTCTATACATCCATTCTATTAGCCACCACTATTTGTGAGTCATTTATTTGGGATCAACTTGGTCTAGACACAAGATAAATTTTAGAATCCTAAACAACCATTCTACATACTTTATATACTCATTTTCACTCATGTGACACTATCAATAATCGTGGATAGTGTAGACACTCAAATTTGGCAATTTACCCTTTTAAAATTGTTTATTGCAATTGTGGTTTTTGGCTAAGACAAACACCCACCTTCTATCCCCACTTAGTATATCTTGTCATCTCTTTCCTAACTTGGTTATTCCTACACACTGATGTGTCAACAAATTTTGAATATCGGTGTATAAAATCAATGTTTAATCCATTACCTTTATTGGGCATCTTTCAAATATGATTAAACTTCTCCATGTCTAGAACCATACATTTCGGTTAGGTTGTATAATTTGGCCCTAATCGAGATGTATGATCCTAAATCGACACATTTTAAAACTTTTCTTTTGATGCAATATCATTTGTTGTGTCTTTCTATCCTCATGGGTCAAGCTGGTCATAATAATTCACCTTCGAACCCTATATTGCATTACTAAATAACAGGGGAATAACAATAATAAGTGTTATTTTGTTGCTTATTATTATCATCAACAAAAAAATTTAGGAAAAAAGGCCCATACGTATAAAGGTAATGTAACCACCTACTACGTATAAATTTAGCTTGCCAATAAATATATTGCAGAGTACTCCATGATTATGGTGCCGACAGATGAGATGATGGCAGCTACATAAAATTTTAGCCATAAAATCCTCTCTTCCTTCTCCAAACAAGGCGTTGTAGAGTTCTTAAAGGCTGAGCCTATCTCTCACGCACGTTTGCAGAGAGATAGGCGGATTCGAACTCGCGACCTGCAAAATACAAGGCAGGAGGCCCACCACTCTGCCACAGCATTGGTTACTCAAAGTTTTGAGTCTTTTAATTAAATATTCCCCCCGCGAATGTGCGTGAGGGATAGGTAGATCCGTTCTTAAATGCCATAATGATCAACACAATTTAACATGTTTTACTCTGCCTACATTCACATTAGCATGGTTGTATTCTTAATAACCACATAGATCTTCCATCGAGAATTCACCATAACAACTAGGTGTCTTTGCTGGATTAGTGCAATGAACCAAGAAACCCTATACATGTCTACGAGAACATGCCTGTAGGCTCCCTAAATGATTACCTTTACGGTGCAAATCAGTGCCTGTTGACAGAGTTATATCCAAAGCAATGAAATTGCAATTCAATTAAGCCTCGTGTTGTCCTCTGCATGGCGTATCCTTGCTCCCCCTAAAGTGGAGAAACTGCTAATTACGCCCAAGACGCTCACAAGTTGTGTTGAAGCCTCCTGTCGTCAACATATTATATTTTATTTTGATTGGATGGTTCGTCTCCTCCGTATCCGTTTCTTTGCTTAGCACTCAGTACTTACTTATGTCATTTGTTTGATCAATCTAACATGCGCTGTATCTGTCATGTTATTTCTACACTTTCTACGTACTTTACCTGCAAATTTGAGTGGATCGAATTGTTTTACTCTTACAATTCTTTGAGATTGGGTTCGATTGCACCTGTTCATCTCCTTCGTGACCGTTTCTTTTCTTAGCGCTCAATACCTACTCCTGTCGTATGTTTAATCAACTGAACATGCGGCATATCTATCCTACAGATTTGAGTCAATCAGATTGTTGCAGTTTACTGTTATTCTTTGAGATTGTGTTCAATTGTAGGTTCATCTCCTTCGTACTTGTTTTTTTGCTTGCGGCGTATCTGTCCTGTTATTTTGTACACTTTCTACCCACTTTACCTGCAGATTTGAGCCAATCAGATTGTTTTACTGTTAGCATTCTTTGAGATTGGGTTCGATTACAAAGTTTATTGCATTCATATATAAATATTATAATGAAATTATAGAGGCCATCTCCTAAAATGGGCGCATTGCATGCAACGCACACAAATACCTGCACATATGTGATGTAATTTGTTCTTTATATCAAAATGAAATATGTGGGTGATTTGAAGGGAAGATACATTAGATGAATGCAATTCTATAACTTGTAACCAACAACTCCGATAAGCAGAGATATATTAATTATATGAGAGCAGATCATCCCTATTGAGTGCTCCCACGATGTCATACTGAAATCGATGTAGAAACTACTATGGAGAACAGATATCATGGTACAAGCTTGGCCTGGAGACGATGAAGATTTATCACTTTTAACAAGCTTTGAATCTGAAAACATGGAAACTTGTAAAGCCATTGTTTTCTCCAGCAGTAAAGAACCATTGGAAGAATACCCAAAGGAAGCTAAAATTGAAGTACTTTTCAGAGCACTAACCTTCTTGAAATTAGAATTAGATCCTCTTGGATGAGTAAAATGTACCTCAATATTAATTTAGCTGATCCCAGCAAGTTTTTAGTGATTTAGCCTACTGAAATTTTCAGCCACTGCTACACCCTTCATTTAAAGAATTATGCGGGCGAGGGGTTACATTTGATGGTCGTTTAGACGTTTTTCATGATTTTAGCCGTAAAATACATATTCGTATATATTTTTATAATTTATGAATATATATATATATATATAAAACTATGGTCTATTTTTAAATATGGAAGTTACATGTGAAGGTTATTGGAAATAATTGTAAGTATTTTATGCTGAAATAACAAAAATGTATTGTGGAAGTATTATTTTTGCAAAGAGACATTTGCGTAATTTCTTTTGGATAAGTTTAGTTTTTGGTTTGGTGATTGTCTATTTCTTTGGTACAGACTAAAGAAATTCACATTTGCCAAGTATTGCATCTATATGGCTGGTGATCTCGTGAAGATCTATGTAAAGTTTTGTGAAGGGTAAAGGTTTATCGTAGGCCAAACTTGTCGTAGAATTTGTGAAGGACCCTTAATTTTTTATACGAGCATATAGGTCAGTAAATAGCGAGTAAATGCTGGCCATTTTGATTTAGAATTGGAGAATTAAGGGCGGATAAAATGCGAGGGGCATCTCGGTTTTACTCATAGTGTGTTACTTAAATGCACTTTTTTCCATGCTTGGATCTAGAGAGGAAAAGAAACCGAATGTGGAGAGTTTCAAGGAGGCATAGTCAATTTATTCGAACGGATGTCGACGTCGATGACAATCGGGTAAGATACAAGCTCTATTAGAAATACAAATGTGTCATATTTTAGGTACACATAATTTGTAAGATGTCGAACTCTAATGTTGCAAAAAGAGAGGAAACCGAAATTCCTTTCACTTGTTTGCTACATAAAAGTGTTTCCTTTTAATCGGTCCTCTTTGTAAGGGGGCGTGCATCTTAAACGATGCAAAGAGACAAAACATATCTTCATGAGAGTCATTTGTCTACAAATCGAATAATTAACTTTCCAACTTTAAGGTGCATGTAAATCTATGGCCCATAATTTAAGGTTATCCAACGTCCTCCTCGCCTCACTCTTAGACGCTTGGTTTTCATATAGTGTTGTGCGATCATGGATGACGTGGTGAAGCCGTCTATAAAATTTTCATGCATTTTTGTTCGCAACCCGCAGAGAAGTAGTATACCATACTCTAGAAAATTATTTGTTGAGTCCGAAAGATACACTCTCAGCTTTGGGTGCCCCCACAATCAGCTATCTTTGCACGAGACACACACATATGAGGCATTGTTTAAGAAGATTAGGTTGAGATATTTGTTCCAAATGGCCCACTAGGCCAATTAGTCATTACTTTACTTGTACATTCTTTTGTATATCATGGTAAAATGCTTATTTCAAATGTCATAATACTATTGAATTTTCATTTAAGTGGAGGAATCTTGATAGCATTGACTATCTCGCTTGAGCTCCTACTTCAGTCTTAGTTGTTATGAAATAATTTATCCTTTCTTTTCATTTTGCACCTAGAAGAATGTTTACCCTCCTTAGTGTAATGGCCCAAACTGACACCACTAAAATCTAAGCTAAAATGATGGATGAGGAGGTCTAATTTGTGTGGACTTATTTTTTTGGAAGAAATAAATATACAAAATTCAATAGGGATACTTTTATAAGCACAAATGAAAAAAACATATTTCCACTATACTGGAAGTTATCAAGGTTAGGGTAACCTTCAACTCGAAGGTAGATTTATTATAACTTAATAATTCTCCTTTACTACAAGATTTCTATAAACATGGGATGATTTCCACCCCTTTTTATATCTTGTATTTATTACTTTAATTATTTTGATCCAAAATAATTATTTTCAAAATCATTATGCAAAAGATGTTTTGTAAGGCTATAAAATTCCCCTTGCTCGAGTAGGAGGAACATACTCATATTAATGAGAACTAGCCCTTTTAGAAATAAAATTAAATATTAAAGCATTTCCTTCGTGAGCTAAAATACTTCCACTTCCAAACTTTTGTTTAAAATTAAAAAAATCCACTTAAAAACTAATATTAGTGTGGAAACTTAGAGTAATTTTTAACCTTAGATTCAAATATTCCTAACCGTAGATTTTAGGTTGAAAATAAAACCTAATTTGCTTTTAGCATATTACACTTTTCCATTTTATTACTCATATGTTTCATTTCTCTTATAATTTTATTATTGTCTTGTTGTCGTGCAAATTTGCAATAGGGAAATCAACAATTTCTGAGCATGACAACTATATCCCAAAGGTAAATTTTTTTAATTCATATCATTTCAAGATACCCTGGATCAAATCTTTCAGTTTGGTCACCCAATATTTGATGTCAATTTGGTCCCCTAGGTGATTTAGGAAAATCATTTTAATCCCCTGTGATTTTAGAATGTTCTAAAAAGATGTTATCTTCTCATAGATTGGGAAGGGTTATCGCTGGCCTTCCTAGACTCGGATCAACCCCCTGGAGTGGAATAGAAGGGAAAAATTAAACATGGAGGTGAATTGAAGACCTTAGAACATCATGGAAATTATTTTGGAAGGTTTGGAGAAGTTTTGAAATAATTGAGCAAGTTTGAGTAAAAATAGGGTTCACAAGCCTAGGCAGTACATATGCCTAAAACAACTACTAGGTTTCAGAAGAAGATTCTGAGCTCTGGATGGAGTTAGAAGTAAAAAAATATCGATGAAAAAATAATTTCAATACCTACATGATGGTGAAATAATATTTTTCACAACTCTTTGCACTTAGGATTTTCAAAAGTTTTATCAAGGACATGTGGAGTCTCAAATCACAAATCCATTTTTCAGGGATCATATGGATGAATAAAGACATGATATCCCCACCATTGGATTAAAAATGACATTTACAGTCAGGATCATATAAAATTTCACCAATAAATTCCACCAAGAGCTCAAGTTATCATCGTCCAAGTTACCCTCTCAAAGGCAGTTCAAGACTTAGTCATTTTTCGAGGGAGGACACGTGTCAACACTAGGAGCCTGGTGGGATTTCATGTCCCCAAAGTCCCTAAGGTCAGGTAAAAAACCCTTGAAAAATGCACCCAACCCCCATGTGACCTTTGGGACCCTCATGTGACCTCCAGACTTGACAGTTCAGCCCCCGGTGCATTTTTGGAGCATCCATTCCTCGCCGTCCGATCAAATGCCACGTGTCCATTCCAGGACCTTCGTGAAACTGATGTCCCTCATGTCCTTGAGGTCAGGGACATAAATCATGGAAAAATGTTCCCATCCCCTATGGGAGTCTTTTGGTCACCCATATGACTAGTTTCCAGCCCCTCGGTGCTTTAAAGCTGATTTTGGAGCACTCATTCCCTACCATCAGATTTCCACCATGTGTCGGTGTCTTGCTCATTGTGGAAATTGATGTCCCTCACATCCTTGAGGTCAGGGACATTAGGGACAAAAAATTACACCCAACTCCAACTCAAAAATTTGAATTTTTTTCTAACTGTGGTCGCTTCTTGTTGCTTCTAACATCCATGTGCACAAACATCTCCATCTCCTCCTTTATAACTCCTCACCATCATTCCTCCATTGCTGAACCTCAAACAAAACCTTCCATAGAGGTACTTCCTTCACTCCATGAAATCACACAGGCCCTAGAAGGAAAATTGGAGCAAACATAGAAGGAGAAGCACAAAAAGAAGAAGGAGAAAACAGAGAAAACTCCATGGCCATGAAATGAGAAGTTGAAGAAATCTCCCAAATGGATGCGTGAAACAACAAGTTATATTTTTTGTTCATTCCTCTACCTAAGGAAATCAAGAATACACCTTCAAACTCTCCTCTTGTGCAACAAAGCATCCATAACAAAGAAATCCCACTTCCTACAATCAATGAAGAAAAAATATGATTTCTCATCAAACCGTTGGGTGAAACGAAGTAGAATTTCGCATGAAGAACTAGAAGCAAAAACATATCACAATGAAATTTATTTCATCACAAATGGAGGAAAAAACTAGACCTACAATTTTGAGGTCCATTAATGGTTGCCACGTCCAGAAGCACTACTAGGTCCGAAAATTAAAACTTTAAAATGTCCTGGACTATTCAACAACAGGCCCCAAATTTCAGAGGGGTGATATTGGGAAAAACCCATATCAAAAAATTTCATTCCATGTCAATTCGACTCTATAATCAAAATTTCTAAAAATAACATGTCTACTACATAGAAATTGCTATTTCAAGAAAGTCATCGACAGAAGAACCTGCGAAGGAGGTGAAGACATTAGAGGTGCACTACAGCTGAGAATTCACCGGAATGGACATTTTGACACTTACTAAAAATAGTAAGTGGTCCCACAGACACCTGCTAAAAATAGAAAGTCACATTGAAAGAGCAGTTTTGGCACAATGGGACATTCATAACTTTGTTGCATCAAATATTTCCATGAACGAGGACCATCAAACTTCATCGCGAGAAACATCTTCTCCTCTCTCTCTCTCTTCCCTCTCCCCCAACTTTCTCTCTTCAAATGTTCTAATTCTTCGTTGGGGTTTGCACTTTTTGATATGCCTTTAAGTCACTTAAAAGTGACTTTAGAAACATAATGTAAATTAAGTCACCTTGATTTTATAAAAGGGAATTAAATATTTTGTAGGAATATGAATAGTCTAAAGTTAGAAATAAGGCATATGGAGGGTCATGAGGAAGATGATAAGTCACCTCTCATTCTATAAATTGTAACGCCATTCCCATTTCAAAGGGTTGGCAATTGATCTTGTAAACTCAAGAGTGCATTGTACTTAGAGAAAGCAAAGGAGATAGCCATTTTCTTCTACTTTCCTCCACTCTCAAATTTCTTCCATTCCCACACTATGTACAACTTTTGTTTAAGCATCAATACAAGAAGAAGGATTTTTAGCCTTTTTTGATGAGGAGATTTTAGAAACTATGAGTTCACAATCTTATCTCGTCTTGTTGCCATTTATAGGGTTGTTTCTTCTCATAAATACATGTGTTAAAGTTTCTAACTAGTGTGTGCAGAATATGATGTCCTACCTACAACATTAGTTCCCCTATCTCATTTCTCACTCCCCTTTCCCTCTTTATAGATAAAGACCTCTCTTAGAAATATTTGCAAGATTTTCTGCAGGTCGATGGAGTGCCTTGTGGATCCCCGATCAAAAGGCCACCACTGAAATCCACCTTTTCATGTGTATGCATATATGGAAGTTACATCTGGTAAGTAGATGGACTTAGATTCCTAGAGCTTTGGCAAAGAAATCTAAAAGTTTGTCCACATGACAAATTTTCTCACCAACAGTTTTTGGCACCCACCGTGGGGTAGATTTAGCAACATTTGCACCCAATATACAATACAAGGTCTGAAAATTCAAAAAATCAAATATTGAAAAAAAAAAAAAAGAGTTCATGAAAGTTTGTTGCCAAAAGATACATTGCTGATTTCTACACGTGACTTTTCACATTCCACAGTGTCCTTTCATGTTCCCACTGCAAAGTTTCCAAAATATGGCTAAAGGAAGATACACCAGGTTGAGTAGGTCGAGAGGTGTTGTTGATTCAAATTTTGAGGCTTTGCAAAATTAGAAAGAATGAATTAGAGATAATCCATACTTCTTCTCTCAAGCCTCCTCTCCATCCAGCTCTTCAAGCAGTTCACCTAGAAATCCTATCAAGACTCCTGTTGATACTCCCCTTCAAATCTCCCATTTTTCCACCACCATTGGTCATTGATTTTATAGAAGAAGAAGAATTGAAGAGAATTTGTATAAGAGAAATAAGAAACATAAATGACAATGGAAAATTAAGAAGAAAGACCTCAACCCATTGTTCCATGGGAAGGAATACAGTATCATTTTCTCTTGAACCACCTCTCCACGATCTACCAATAAGTTCATACAAGAACTTGCCAAATTTCAAAGGTGAAAAACACAACATCCTGAAGAACACATCACTACCTTCAAGACATCATGTGGAATTCTTTGTGTCTAACATGAAGATTTTTTTAAGACTGTTCGTGGAGTCCTCTCAAGAAAAAGCAACATAATGGTTCTACCTCCTACCTTTGATCCATCACTAGTTGGAATGACATCAAGACTACCTTCGAGGAAAGATTTAAATCAATTGAAGACTATTAGGACCTCCTGGTGCAGTTGGCTCAAATAGAGAAAGGAGAAAATGAAACCATGAGAGACTTCGTGGCTTGTTTCGAATGGTTACTTCATAGGATACCTAAAGAGGATTCACCATCTCAAAAATGTCAAGATATTCTTCATCAATGCTCAATCATAAGAAGTAGGAATTTTTGTGCAAAGATCCCAACCAAGGAACATTATCAAAGCACAAATATTGACCATTGAACTTGATGACGATCTCATCCTATCTGGAAAGATCAAGAATCCCTCAAAGGGTAAAGCTCAACATCATGGAGATGAGAGAACCAATCCATCACTACAAAAGTTGGTGAATGATATGGCATATTTTAAGAGGGAATTATTTGAACGAGTATCTTCTCAAAGAAGCAACAAAAATCAAATTGCAAGAGCACCCCAAAGGCTCACCTTGAGGCCCCACCCATGAACATAAATTACAGATTTCAAGAAAGTGAAGAAGAGCTTGAACAAGAAAGTGAAGGTGGAAACTTCCTAGAGATTGATGAACTTGAGAATGATAGACAAATCATATTTTGTGAGTATTCTAGAGGTGATGAAGAAGATGAAGAAGATGCACCCAGTTTCTCATGTGTGGTATTCACTTGTTCTCAGTCTAAGAAAAGAGCATCTCCCTCCACTATTGCAAAAAAAATAAGGTTGATGATCCTCTATGTGGTGACTCCATAAAACAAAATAATTAGTCGAGGATCCCCACTTCCATCTTCCATGAAGTTTGCATTGTTGGAGCTTGATCCTAGCAAATAAGAAGGCTCCCTATCCTAAGTAACTTCTTCGATGTCTCTTCCAAGTCTAAACCCAAAATTACTCCTCCTACAAAATCTAATACCTTGAAATCTTGTAGTGTACCTTTAAAATACCATCCATTCCCAAAAATCTACTCCTGCTTCCTAAGCCTATCCAAAGCCAAAATAATTCCCTTCACCCCCTTGTCCACATCTTCTCCTTTTGATTTCATAGAATATGAAAACAAATCCAAAGTGTAGATTACCGAAACTAAATTTTTACGGACTCATCCTAAACAATTTGAGAGGTTTGTTCAATACATCAAGAGTAGTAGTTTAACACCCAATGATGCATCTCCTCATTCTAAAGGAATACCATCAAACCTACCTACACCTCCCTCCAGAACATGCTTTCTCTGAGTGCATCAAAGAATGATAAAGTTGAACCTTTCTATGTCTCCCTCCTTGTTGGAGAATATGTACTGAATAATTGCATAATAGATTCTGTGCCTTAGACAATGTGATGCCTTTGAAGGTCGCAAAGGCTCTCAAACTTACCATGATTCCACCTAATGGCTCTTGTTACTCTTTGGAGTCAAAATAGGTCCCACTTGTAGGGAAGGTCAAATATGCACAGGTGGCTCTCGCTAGATTTCCAGACAAGAAAGTTTCAACGATGATTTTTGTAGTAGATGTCCCAACCTCATTTGGAATGTTGTTGAGTAGAAATTTTTGTCAAGACTTGGGAGGGAAAATTTAGATGAATTGGTCTTTTGTAACCATACCAATGAAGGGATACATGGAGAAATTACTTCGATAATAAAATGAGATACATGGTATGAAATTGTAGAAGCCCAAAATCTAACATCTTGTATCAAGGTAGCAAGAAGATGAATCACTTTATGGAAACCAAGGAGGAAGAGGATATTCCCATCTTGATAGGTCCAGACATGCCTTCCCGGAGAGATTTGAATTTTGAATAAGCATTGAGGAGATTCGAGTTACAAGAGGGAAGCCTTGAATTACTAGATGATGCAAACCATGAGGAAGAAGAAATGGTTCTTGATCATTTTCAACCAAAAACTCAGCTTATGTGCTTGTCCATGATGATGAGTTATTCTCATTCCCATTTTGGGATGAAGATGACCTCTTAGCCAGTCCATCTATGGAGAGAAAAATCAGCTTGTGATGAGCTCATGAAAGGTTTGAAATAAATATCTATACAAGTATTGCTAAGAGCCATGAAAGAAACAAAATACTCTAAGATTAGTCTTGAACTCTGATGCAATCCAAAATCTGCAAGACAAGCGTGAAGCTGATTTGGAAGCCTCAACCAATGATGAAGGTTGGAAATATTGAGATAAATATAGATAGAAATATGATGTCCTCTCGAGCCAATGGTTTGTGGATATGATGACGAAATGGAGATATTTTATTTCCCATTTACAGAAGAAGATTCTCTCCATGATGAAGAAATAGAAGCAATAAGTTTTGAGGCATTTGAAGCTAAAGCCCCTATGGAAAAGGAGTGATAAAATTCAGTGATTCCCAAGATGATGAGGTAATCCCTCTATAGTTGCCTTGAGATGCAAAATAAATATTCTTCAAAGGCATACAAAGAGGAGTTGTAAGAAATGACGAAGCATAACTCTATGCAAGAAATATTGGATGTAGTAGAAGTTATGGAAGACCCCAAGCTGATTCTTGATCTCTTCACTCATGCCATGGACATACAAGACAAGTATGAGGTCATGTCCAATCCTTCCATCAAGACTCAACCTCTTCACTTTGGAGTAAATAAAAGATAAGTCCGAGGTTTCTCATGGAAAAGATAACAATGAGCACATACATAGAAAATAGAATAATGTATAATGTTCAAGAAATTTGAATGAAAAGCAGCCATGGGGGCGTGTGAGAGTATGCTTAGTGAAGAATCATCTCTAGTGGACAAACAGGAATGCAATCGGCACTATGAAACCAATTTCAAATAGGATGAAGGCAATGGAATTTCCAAGGAAGGACCTGAGCATCAAGAATCTCACATGGAATCACTCCTACTAAGTACACGGACAATTGCAAAATAACCTAGCTTTCATAAGCAAGTTGAGGAGGGGGGGCACTTTTTGGAACCCGTCAACGGATTTGTAAACATCATCATTCGGTGTTACCTCTTCATGGGTAAATTTTGAGAAATGAAAAAATATTCAGTGAAAGAGGGTGATTTATAGGTGTATTTCCCTTTATGTTTCATGTGTTTTCATTCATGTTGTGTGTGTCATTTCCTTTTCGTGTGCATGTGTGTTTCCTTCTTCTCTCTTTCTCTCTTGTTGTAAGTTGTACATGACTCCACAGGGCCCAATGGATAAGGAAGTTATCAATGAATTATATAGTATAAAGTTGAGATTTTGTGAGTTTCCATGCCATATCTTTGTTGTGCTCACCCATGTCATGTCCCCAAGCTAGAGCCAATTGTTGTCGTGCAAATGTGCAATAGGGAAATTAATAATTTCCGAGCACAAAACTATACCCCAGTGTCAAATTTTTCAAGTCCTATCATTTCAAGATACCCCGGTCAAATCCATTAGTTTGGTCACCCCCTATTTGATGTCAAATTGGTCCCCTAGGTGATTTAGGAAATTCAATTTAATCCCCAGTTATTTTAGGAAGTTCTAAAGAGATGCTATCTTCTGGCAATATTGGGAAGGGCTATCGCTGGCCTTCCCAAGACCGATCAAACCCCTCGGAGCGGAACGGAAGGGCCAAATTCAACATGGATGTTAATTTAATAACTTAGAAAATCATGGAAATTATTTTGGAATTTTTGGAGAAGTTTTGAAAGACTTGGAGTAGTTTGAGTAAAAACAGGGTTCACAAGCCTAGGTAGTACATATGCCTAAAACAACTACTGGGCTTCAAAAGAAGATTCCAGGAGCTCTAGATGGAGTTAGAAGTAAAAAAAAAAATCCAGAAATATTATTCCAATACCTACATGATGGTGAAATCATATTTTTCACAACACCTTGGCACATAGGATTTTCAGGAAATTTTTATCAGGCACAAGTGGAGTCTCAAATCACAAATCAATGTTTTATGGGATCATATGGATGAATCAAGACATGATACCCCCACCATTAGATTCAAAATGCCATTTAAAGTTAGGATCATATAAAATTTCACCAAGAAATTCCACCGGGAGCTCAAGTTATCATCGTTCCAAGTTACCCTCTCAAAGGTAGTTCAGACTTAGTCATTTTTCAGGAGGACATGTGTCAGCACCAGGAGCCTAGCGGGATTTCATGTCCCTGAAGTCCTTGAGGTCAGGTACACCAACCATTGAAAAATGTTCTCAACTCCCATGTGACCTCTCTGGACCCTCAAGTGACCTCCAGACTTGATGCGCTCAACCCCAGTGCATTTTTTGGAGCATCCATTCCCTATCGTCAGATCAAACACCATGTGTCAGCTCCAGGACCACCATGTAAATTGATGTCCCTCATTTACATGATGTTAGAGACATAAACCTTGGAAAATACACCCCCACCCTTGGGAGTCTTTTGGTCATGCATATGACCGAGCTTTCTAGCCCCTCGGTGCTTTAAAGCTGATTTTGGAGCACTCATTCCTTGTCGTCGAATCGCCGCCACGTGTCGCAGTCTTGGTCATTGTGTAAATTGATGTCCCTCACATCCCTAAGGTCGGGACATTAGGGAAATTTTTTTTTCACAACTTCAAGTCAAAAATTTAAAATATTTTCTAACCGTTGGTTGCTTCTTGTTACTTCTCGTTGTTTCTTGTTGCTTCTAACATCCGTGTGCACAGACATCTCCATATCCTCCTCTGTAACTCCTCACCATCATTCCTCCATTGCTGAACCTCAAACCAGACATGACATAGAGGTAATTACCTTCACTCCATGAAATCACATAGGCCCTAGAAGGAAAATTGGAGCAAAAAAAGAGGAGAAGCAAGTAAAGAAGGAGAAAATAGAGAAAACTCCATGGCCATGAAACGAGAAGTTAAATAAATATCCCAAAAGAGCGTGAAACAAAATTTTATATTTTTATGTTCATTCCTGTACCCAAGGCCATCAAGAATACACCTTCAAACTCTCCTCTTGTGCAACAGAGCATCCACAATGAAAGAAATCCCACTTCTGGCTCAACAAAAAAAAATCCAATTTCTGTCAAACCTTTGAGTTAAATGAGGTAGAATTTCATGTGAAGGACCAGCAACAAAAAATATCGTAATGAAATTTATATTTTCACAAATGGAGGAAAAAATAGACCTATAATTTTGATGTCCATTAATGGTTGCATGTCTAAAAGCACTACTGTGTCTAAAATTTAAACTTTAAAATCTCTGGAATATTAAGTAGGTGGGCTGAAACTTCAAAGGGGTGATATTGGGAAAAAACCATATCAAAAACTTCATTCCACGTCAATCCGACTCCTAGAATCCAACTTTCTAAAAATAGCAAGTCTACTACATAGGAACTGCTATTTTAGGAAAGTCATCGATAGAAGAACCTATGAAGGAGGTGAAGACATTAGAGGTGCACTACAACTGAGAATTCACTGGAACGGACATTTTTTTGACACTTACTAAAAATAGTAAGTGGTCCCACGGACACTTGCTAAAAATAGAAAGTCACACTGAAAGAATAATTTTGGCACAATGGGACATTCAAAACTTTGTCACATAAGAGATTTCCATGAACGAGGACCATCGAAATTCATCATAGGAAACATCTTCTCCTCCTCTCTCTCTTCCCTCTCCCCCAAATTTCTCTCTTCAAATGTTCTAATTCTTTGTTGGGGTTTGCACTTTTTGATATGCCTTTAAGTCACTTAAAAGTGACTTTAGAAACATAATGTAAATTAAGTCACCTTGATTTTATAAAAGGGACTTAAATATTTTGTAGGAATATGAATAGTCTAAAGTTAGAAATAAGGCATATGGAGGGTCATGAGGTAGATGAAGAGTCATACTCTACTCTATAAATTGTAACACATTCCCATTTCAAAGGTTTGGTGATTGATATTGTAAACTCAAGAGTGCATTGTACTTAGAGAAAGCAATGGAGATAGAAATTTTCTTCTACTTTCCTCCACTCTCAAATTTTTCCATTCCACACTATGTACAACTTTTGTTTAAGCATCAATACAAGAAGAAGGATTTTGTAGCCTTTTTGATGAGGATATTTTAGAAACTATGAGTTCACAATCTTATCTCGTCTTGTTGCCATTTGTAGGGTTGTTTCTTCTCATAAATACATGTGTTGAAGTTTCTAACTAGTGTGTGTAGGAATCGATGTCGTACCTACAACATTAGTTCCCCTATCTCATTTTCTCACTCCTCGCTCCCTCTCCACGTAAAATTCCTCTCTTGCGCAGATATCTCGCAAGCTTTCTTTGTATGTTTTGGAGTGTCCATGTTGGATCCCCAGTCGAAAGGCCACCACAGAAATCCACCTTTTCATCTGCATGCATATACAATAGCTACATCGGTTAAGTAGAGGGACTTATATTCCCGAGTAGCATTGGCAAGAAGTCCACAAGTTTGTCCACCCTACAAGTTTTCTCACCAATATGTCTACCGGTGGTTGTAGGGGAAAAATTTGGGTAAAGAAATGGAGGTTTTTTTAAGGCATTTCATGGCACAATAATATTCACAACCCTCTCGTATTTTCTTTCCTCCTTTTGTTTTGCTTGTGCAGGATTTGTAGAAGATCTATAGAGACTAAGAAGTTCATGCCCCTTATGTATTTTTTTTGGTGTGATTCATTGTTCTATGTAGGTTGTCCAACCGTAAAAGGGTTCTATCTCTCTCTATCTCTTTCTCTTTTATTACTATGGCGGTTAAAAAATAAAATTTTATTTTTTGTTTTATTATTTTATCATATTTCTTACAAAGCTTTGGGTATTAAATCTACCCATATTTCTTGTCCTATAACTCTCCTAGCAAGAGAGCAAGGAAGTCTGGGACCGTAATGAGGATATTTGAGTTTAAGGAGGATACATTTAAGGTTTTGGAGAGGGAAAAAGTGTGGTCGCACCGTGGATAGGATGGAATGGATCTATGTAGTGTAGAGGCGTAAGTGATGCGAAAATGAGGGTCTTAGGGATGTCCAAATGTGTAGGCTAAAGGGGAGGAGAATGGAGGATTGGGGGTGGTGTGGAAAAGCTACACCACCATTTGGTGGATTCAAAATCATCGGGGGCACAGGGTTCAATTGTTTCCTCCCCCCGAAATTTTTATTTTAATAAAAAATACATTATTAAAAAAACAAATTTGCCATATTCAATTTCAAATTTTTATTTATTATTATTATTATTAGATCTAATGATAAAAATAAATACCACTCCTGAGAATCAATTTCATCCTTCTAGTATTTATTTCATTGAAATAGTATATATATATATATATAGCTTCGGTGACAAAACATTTCCAAAGCGAGGATAAGTATTTAAACTTTTGAAAATTTGATTTTGTATAACAAAATAAAAAGATTATCTTTATACATATTTATATATGAGTGTAAAAAAACATATATACTTAACTAACAATTTACTTTACATAGTTAATATAAAAGCTATGTAGGATGTGTATATTGTCCCCAAAAATCATTTGAATCCACAAAAATATTAGTTTATAAATATGACTATTTTTTTCTTTTAAATGCACCAATAGGCTAAATGATACATGAGAGACTCAAATGAATGATTTCAATACACAAAAATCCCTTCTCAAGAGAAACTTAAAACAACCAATCCCTTCTTTATATCAATTTTTTTACATTATAAGTTCAAGAGTAAAATAGAAGAACTTCTGCAGAAAAAAGGAGAAGGAATACAACATATAATAGGCATGATTAAATGCCATACAACTTGAATATACTCCCTCACTTTCCTTTGAAATAAGATATACAAGTAAATACAAAATAAGAATGAGAGCCCCCACCAACAAGAAGGAACCCAAGATCCCATAATAACTACATTCTCTTCTCCAGGATGCAAGCAACCAAAGTCTTATTTGACAAATTTACATATCACACTACAAAGTAGGAAGAGAAAGCTCTTATTATAACATGGAAGAGTGAGCTTACATCCTACTCAAAAATAATAATAGGAGTTATTTCAATAAGAATACATCAAGCATACAAAAGGCCATTACATCTTCACAAAAGGATGGCTCAACACTATTCCATCAAGCACAAAGTATACATGGTTCAATCCCAAGGATATAAACTCATTTACAATGAACATTACAATAACCAAATGAGATCCAAGAAGTAGAACTCTCCCAAAATTGGGGAAACACAAAATTCCAAGTATCCAAGAATGTTCCATCCATCCTCAAGCTCTAATCTCCATGTTTTGCACTCCACAAAGTCTTCATACACAAGGAGAGAGGCTCGATTTACCACCCAACCTATAGGCATCATTACATGCCTTTCCAAAGGTTGGAAGACATGCTAGCCTCCCCCAAGCCCATGGGAGAGAGAGCTAGCTTCCACAAATGTGCACAAGAATAAGGGAGAGGTAACAACAAGCATATCACATACAAGACTAACCCATACACCACAAAACACAACAAATGACAACCAAATAAAAAGAGGAGAAAACCATATTCATCCTCAACAAGGGGAAGAGTAGATGAGACATCCAATAGTGCCATAGAGTGTGGTCCAACCATAGGATGCACACTTACAAAATATTCAAAACCTCCTTATCCCTCCAAAACAATCATCCCTCCTTATTACTCCTCCCATTCTTCCTTGGGAGGATTTTCAAACCCATTGGGTTTCCTCTCCAAGGATGGGGAAGGAGGTTCAAACCATATGAACCACCTTCCCCACCTCAAACCATATGAGGGGATAAAAGAGAACCAACATGGCTTGCCCATCAAGCCATGAGGTTTAAGAGGAAAAATCCCTCCCTCTTCCCCAAACAAAACTCCCAAATCCATCAAGCCATATGATGGATGGAGAAACAATCAAAAGAACAAGAACAAGTAAGCATGCAACACATGTAAAACAAGAACATACATTTAACAATATGCAATCTACCATTTATGTGCAAAAATAACACAAGGATAAAAAATCCTACCTCTAAAAATCTCTCCAAACTCTAAGATTCTCTAAATCCTTGTCCAAGAAAAAGTTCCAACTCCAAAAGCACTCCAAAAAAATGACAAGCCAAAGTTCTCTTTCTCCCCATGAGGGAGTATTTGAAGAAAACCAAGTAATTTCCTCACAAATGAGGGGGTGACATGTGTCACCCCTCTCTTCCCTCCAAGCCTAGATTCCAAAAACAAAATAAAGAAAAGATAAAACTTCATTTAGCATTACTCCCCCAAATTACCCAAAAAGAAAGTAAAACAAACCCATGTAACTTTTCACAATACACAACCCCTAACCATTCCTACATGAATGGTGGTGAGCAAGTGAGAGGCCAAATGGGAGGGAAAATCCCTTTTTACCTTGAAATTAATCCCCTACCTAATAGGTAGGGTTCAAGGGCTTATTTTTATGCTAAGTGAACCCCCAAAACCAAAAGGGGTCACTAAAAATGCCAAAAATAACCAATTTCAGGTTTGACATTTTGGACACATTAGTTGAGGATGTGGGGCCCACTCAAGGGTGCTTATGTGACCCCAATCCTCATTAATCAAGCAAAAAATTAACAAACACATCCTTAATAAAAGTGGGGACCATTAGGTCCCCCAACCTAGTTCCTAACAATAATAAACAACCTAAGCACAATTAAATTTTACAAAATATACAACATTACAATCTAAGGGTCACTCATGGTGCCCAAACAATACATGCAACCAATAAGGCTTCATATAACTAACATGGCTAATATTTAACCTCATAGGCCACTTGGGCACATTCGTGTAGCATACCACTATACCCACATTCTCCTATGCCCCCTAAATGAGTCTACACACTCATGAGCATTGAGATTAGGATGTGTGAAGAGGTGACGTAAGCTCAAATGGTCTATCCTAAGAATAAACCTCCTGCCAAGAAGGAAATGATGTAAAAAATCTAAAGCATTTACTAATGCCCTAAGCTAAAGGTCATGATTCAGATAATTGAGCTCATAATCCTTGAGTTTGTGAGAATCAAAGGAAACCACATGGCCCTCCCGCATCGAAAAACCACCTAATCCTACCAATAAAGGATATTTACACACAAAGAAATCCCTTTGAGGATGTCTAGTACTACAAGAATTGATGTTTTTAACAAGGAATCCCTTCAGTGTACTGAAGGCCTACTCACATCCATCAGACCAAAAAAACTTCTTCCCTTTCCATTGAAGGAAAGTGATGGGGTGCGCAATCGAGAAAAGTTCTCAACAAATCTTTGTAGTAACTCAAACCCCATGAAACTACACACCTTAGTCACATTGGTTGGTGCGGGTTAATCCACATTAGCTCTAATTTTGGAAGGATTCCTATGATACATTCCCCAAAAATGATTTGACCCAAGTATAAACCTCTAACTAGAAAAAGGTGCACTTATCCAGGTTTCCCATATAAAGCTTACTCCTCACGAAGACACTACAAAACCTATCTAAAGGTGATCCTCATGCTCCTCACATGTATGTGAGTAAATAAGAATGTCATCAAGAAAAAAAGCATCAAGAAGTGATCCAAAACTTCTGAACACCCCATTCATCAAACTCATGAATATTGCAGGGGTGTTTGTCAGACCAAAAGGTACCACTGTGAACTCATAGTGGTCATATCTCATGTGAAAAGCTATCTTGTGGATATATGCCTCTACAATCCTTAGGTTATGGTAGCTTGACTTAATATCAATCTTTAAATACGATGGCTCCCTTCATATGATCAAATAAATCATCTATTTGAGGAAGGGGGTAACGATTCTTGATCGTTACTTTGTTGAAATATCTGTAGTCCACACACAAATGCAAATATCTGATTCATTTTTCTTCACAAAGATCACAAGTGCATCCCAAGGAGATACACTAGAATGGATTAGGCCTTTCTCAAGAAGGCCCTCCAACTAAACTTGAGCTCACATAGCTCAGTGTGGTCATCCTATATGGTGCATGTGAGATAGGCTCCACTCTCGAAACCAAATCAATACAAAATTCAATCTCACATGGGGAGGTAACCCTAAAACTCACTAGGAAATACATTGGAAAAATCCTACAAAAATGGGGTGGTCATCAAATGATGGTCCATGAGTCTCATCCTCTGATTGGTCACTAATAGTGATGGAAAATAACTGACAACCCCATCACACACACCACTTCAGCTGCATAGCAGATATGGTGTGAAATAGAGATGGGTCTCCTAACTCCAACAATCACTAACTCCACTCCCAAATCATCTACACAAGATATAACCTTGTTGTGATAATCAACTCTAGCTTCTGTGTGTAGACAACCAATCCATGCCCAAGATAACTCCATATGAACCCAAGGGAAGGATACAAAGATCCAAAGTCATGGTGAAGGGTCCTAGGTCCACTACACACTCCTTAACTAAGGAGTCCACTAAGAGTTTGGCTCTAGAAGCCATCTCAACATCCCAACTAAGGCCTTGCCTAACTGACCACCAACCTACATCACTCTACTAAAGATGGAGAAATGAAAGAATCGATGAGCCTGAATCAAATAAGATAGGGGTAGAAATACCACCAATGCTACATATGGTCTCAATCACCATGCCTGGTGCTCTTCCTAGTGAGGTTCTCAACCACAACATAATCATGTGGCTCCTAGCCATGTCACCAACCATAGGCTCAGAAACAGGTGCCTTACCCTGATTAGTAGGGTTCTGAGGGAACTCTCTCCAATGATGACCATGTACACCACACCCATAAAAACTACCTGGTCCTCTCCACTAAGAAGATACTCCTCCAGGTGGCCCGTAGTAGTCCATGTGTTGTAGAACCTGATGATCCTACCATAGATCTCTTGGGGTGTTGTGCGGTGGATGTACTCTTCTCGACTATGTATCGAGGTGGAGCCATGTGTCCTATTGGGCCCCCAGCTGGAGGTCCCATACTACCCCTCTCTGAGCATCATGGCACTGTGGAGGTCAAAAGGGTGGTCAGAGTCTTGCTATTTCTACTTGAGGAGGAGGCCTAAAGGAAGACTATGTGTTGAAAGTGTGTCCACCATGAGGAGGAGGAGCTGATCCCTCGACCTACTATCATGTAATGTTGTATGCAGCTCCTCACTCTATCACAAGCCTGTTGAGTCTTTCCCCCTAGTTTCCTCTATAATATAGGCCTTCTCCATGGCCTCTAATAGTGTCTATGGGAAATGAATGCACACTTCCCCACCCAAGTCTAAGTTCAGCCCCTGATGAACCTATGAACTCTAACCTACTCATCCTGCATGTAGTCCACATACTTGAAGTAGATCCAAAAATTGACCTCATACTCTACCACTATCATGGAAGCCTGTCACAGATCATGAAACTCATCGATCCACTACTAGATGAATCTCCTAGATATGTATCTACTCTTAAAGTGCTCCTCAAGAAGATCTCCAAGTGACTGTCTCAAAATCTACATGGAGCTTCTGCTCCTCAGTCCTCCACCAAACTTTGCTCTCATCTCTCAAAGGTGGATAACAACACAAGCTTTCATGTTGCTAGTAAAAGGACATAGCTTGAAGCATCCACTCAAGCTAACCAACCATGCCTCATCCTAAAATCCTCCCATGTGTCTCTAGAAAAATGTGGTGGGTGTAACTTCAGTATCTCTTTGATGTGATCTTCCACTATGAACTATCGGCCCCTAGGTCTCTCTGCAATGAACATCCCTCGGCCTAGGGCTCCTAGATCTATGTCTTGTGTCCCAAAGCTCTATCTCTATGTGCTCTCTAGGTGGTGACTCATGTCCAACCGACTCCACATGGGAGTGCTCTTCCTATCCTCTCACTATGACATGATGATGGGTGGTGCATGAGCCTCCACTTGATCATCATCTAGGCTTTGTTTCAATTTTCTAAGTTTTCTACATTTTTAAAACATCATGCAATGTTGTGTGTTCTAGGTTTAGAGTTGCTTAGGTTTTCTTGTTTTGTTTCATGTTTCCAAGTGTTCCCGAGGTCCAAGCGTTGAACCCATGGCTCTGATACAAGTGTAATGCCCACAAAATTTCTACTCTCAAAAAAAAAGAACTAATAAATTAATAGTCAAGTTTACGGTAATAATTTTTTTTTTTTTAAAAGTGTTTGCAAGGTTAGACATTTTCACAATTAATAAATTTCTCGGTTAAAGACTTTCTACACAAGCTTGTGAAAAATGGAATTAAATTAATAATTAAATATTATAATTTACTTCCTAAGCTATATTTACATTTTAAAACATCTACTAAGTCCATTAGTTAAATTAGTTATCAAGCACCAAGGTTACATTATTTTCTAACTCAAAGGTTTAATTGTTTTACCTAGCCACTAAGTGGCCCCATTCACCCCATTACCCATGTTCTTTTTTTTATTTAAAATTACATTCCCACAAAATACCTTCCCACTTAAGTGAGGTAGGGTTTAATTTGGGCCATAGGATTGAATCTATCCTAGCCCTTAGATTTAGGTTTCCCTAAATTTCCTTATGGTTCTCTTTTAATTTCTATTTTCCCCAAACAACCTCATTTTCTCTTTTTTTTTTATAGGTTTTGGAAGAGGAGGAGGAGGAGGAGCCATGAGAGAAAGAAGAGAAACCATGGAAAAAATTTCTCTTGGTTTTAGTTGTAAATATTTTCCATTGTAATGTTTTCATTTGTTTAATGTAGAGATCCTACCATGGATCTATTTTGTTATTTAATGAAATCATTTTCTTTTTTTGAGTTCAACAATTGGGGAAAACCCCATTTCTTTTAAATCTATGAGTTTTTACACATTTGGGTGTCATAAAAGAGATTGGAAGGCTTAAAAATTTTAAATTTAATTGATTCTAGTTGTTGGAAGTTTCCTTTTTATGGTTTTAAGCTTAGATTTTACTTAAATTTTAAAATGGGTTTTTCACGGACGAAAATTTTATTTTTCCATCAAAAGTGATGAAACCACCACCCTATAGGTCCGTGGGTCCTATGACCACCACCACCTTCCTGGGGTGGTTCATCATCCACCACCACTCTCTATGGCTGGGGTGGGTTCTAAACCACCACTCTACATAGGGTGGTGGTTTATTCTCCAAAAACATAACCTTCAAAAATGCATTTTTTTCAACAATTTTTTCTTCTTAAGTTGATTTTTTTTTAATGCAATATAATTTTAATGAGGGTGTCTTCCATTCATTTTTTGGTAAAGTGATAGTATATCTAGTTTCTATTCTATTCAAATTATAAACATCAATCATCATTCTCTCTTCTTTCCTTTTTGATAAAATGTAAAATTGAGTATAACATTACTACAATTCATTCTCTTTCACATATTCAATTTTTCCAACAAAAAAAAAAGAATTTCACACACTTCCTTTCAATACATCTTTTTTTTTTTTCCAAATATATATATATATATATATATATATAATTTAAATTAAATAATTACAACTTTTTAGGAGAGTTTCATTTCAAGACAACTAAACAACTTAAGCTTTCCTTTCACTATAACATTACAATACAAATATGAAAACTACAAGTTTTCCATATCATTCTTTTACAATACAAGGACTTCAAATCCATTTCTTTCACTAAGACTAATCCTTTCCAACAAGGTAAACAACCAAGAGTTCTTTCTACATTCACTAAATCACTTCAACTTGGAATAAATGAAATATTACAAAACTTTCTTTCAAACATACAAATGTTACAAACTTCCACTCAAAGTGGGAATAATAATATGATCAAATTACAACATAGAGATTCTTCAACAAGGTCAAAAAAACAAGTCTTCTTTTCATGTCTTCTCCCAACTTGTAGCTTTCAATCTTGCATTCTTCAATCTTTCAAAAACTTGGATCACAATACAAAGAAAGGGGGAATAGGTGACACTGCTCTCCACCCAACCTTTAATCCAATAAGAGGAGAAGCCATCCCCTTATTGGCCCCCAAGCCCCAACCAAAAGAACAATGAGGGATCTTGAGAAACATTTGACAACTTTTTTACAAGAATGGCTTCCACAAAAAAATACAATCCAAAACATTCAACACATCTAAATGGACATACTCAACAAAATTTTACAACTTTCTCAAACAACACATAGGTTTGATATCAAACCAAAAAGAGCAAGGAATATGGGAACCACCTCCTTTTTCCTCCCAAGTGAAGTAGGAGTTTTCACCCAAAGCCTCCATGTGCACAATACAAAACAAAAAAACATCCTTATCTCTCCCCTTGCAAGTATGCAAAAATATGTCCATGTTTTCCTTTTCACTCCCCATAGGTGAAACTCCCAATCACACTCCCTCCAAAATGCATGCCTCACAACTCCCTTTTCCCTCCCCAATGGTCCCATACTTCCATCTCCCACTCCCTTCTTAAGGAAAACTACCCAACCACACAAAAACACATTCACAACACTCATACAATATTTAACAAGCACAATTTTTACATCTACAAACATAAATAAAAAAAAAAAAGGTGGAGATCCTACCTCTCCATCAAGCTTCCAAGAGTCTTCACTCCACAAGATTTTTTTGACCTTCAAGCCAAGCACACTCAAAAAGAAACTCCAACAAGCTCCCAATTCCAAAAGTGCAAAAGAAAGAAAAATGAACAAGTAACCCCAAAATCCATCAAATTCAATCAATAAATAGAAATGGGATGTGAGGATGATGAGGTGGCTCCATGTAGGATGCCACTTCATCATTCCTCCATTCCAACACACAAGTCAAACACCATGCCCAAGACAATAAATGAACATGTAAGACTTATGACAAGCCCACATGACACTCAAACTTGCACACCATGCCTACCAAGGACAAATTAATTGTGGTAAGTAGGAAAGTGCAATTATTTTCACTTTTTACACTCCAAAATGCATAAATAAGTCTAAAATTAACTCCCCATACCATAGGTATGGTTGTTGGGTGAATTTAAGAGGCATGGGACAAGCTTAGCTTGTCCCACAAGCCTCCAAAAAAGTCTCCCAAGTCAAAATCCGAATTTTGAAGTTGGGGAAGAGTACACAACACAAAAAAACCAACACAAATCCAACTTACATCCACAAGATTTCAAGGACCATCTACCCTCATAATTATCCAATTGTCACATCCTTATTTTAGTTAACAAATTAAGTTGGATTAGCTAATTAAGACACATTAATAATTGTTAATAAAGTGACTAAAATTTCCAATAATTAAATACATATAACACAAAATAAAACACACACAAAAATTAAAAGAAAGGAAAACATTTCACCCCATGGCCACACATGTGAGGTCACCCCCATGGGAAACCTCCTAACTAGGCATGCAATAACACCACATAAACATTAGACACAAGTTGTCAAATTTGGCCATGTTGCACAAAACACCCGACATCCTTCCATGGTTGGTCCCCTATCCCCTTTCAATGTATGTGATAAAATATCCCTACAACACAAAAAAAACCTCTCTGGCCTCACATGGCCATCAACAACATCGAGAAATAATATATATATATAAAAATCAATAATAATCATCATCCAAAAAGTAATTTCTATCATCTATCAACATATCAAATAATTTGATTCTAACATCCATGAGATTATAATTCTACTCAAAACATCCAAAGTATATAATGTGTCAGTATAAAATCCAAATAATGCAAATCAACATATATCAAACTATCTACCAATGTCATCTAGTGTATCATAATCAAAATGTGAATCACAACATGTCAATAGTCCAAATATCTGCATAGTCTATCATCTACTATCAAAATGTATCATAATCAAAATGTCTAAGTATCAATCCAAAAGTAATATCAACATAATGAAAATAGTGTCAAGAGAGAGTGGGCACTACATCCCCCCCCTTAGACTCAACTTCCTCCTAGAAGTCACTAAAATAGGTGTGGAAACTGGGTCCATAACAAAGTAGCATCCTCCCATGTGGCTGCAGTCTCATCATACCTATCCCACTAGACTCACACCTAGTCAATCTCACGTGGCCTCAAAGGCCCAGGGTCTGCACTCTATGATGCACATGGGCTCCATAATCACCTACCCCTTCCTCTCCTACACCTATGCAATGTGGTCCAATCCAATACATGAGAGGGATCTGGAATGTATCTCCTAAGAACATAAACATGAAATACATCATGCACATGAGACAAGATGGGTGGCAAGGCTAGACGATAAGCTAAGGGACCCACTCCAAGATCTCAAATGGACCCACAAATCTAGGAGCTAACTTAGAGCCTTTTCCATAATGGATAGGGATCTTATGAGGTCTGACATGAAGAAACACCTTCATGCCCACCTCATAGCTATGGTCAAATCTCCTCTGATCTACATATTTATTTTATCTATCATGTGCCTCCTGAAGCCTCTGTCTGATCAAAAAAACTTTGCTGCTCCATGTCCTTGTAACAAAGCTAGCCCAAGAGATACTCTTTCCTCCAATCTGTCCCAACTCAATGGTGTGTCCTGCACTCCCTACCATAAAGTTCCTAAATGGAGCCATACCAATAGAACTCTAAAAGTTTTATTATAAGAAAACTCCACTAGGTACAAATACTCCTCCCACCTCGACTGATGGTCCATAACATACATCCAAGCATGTCCTCTAAAATATGATTCACCCACTTCATATCTCTTCCATCTATCTCTCTCTAGATGATATGTTGTACTAAAGTTGATACTCATCCCAAGGGCATGTTGCATGGTAGTCCAAAATGAGAGGTGTATAAGGGATCATGGTCACAAATAATCTTCCATGGAATCCCATGTATTCTGAAAATCTCATCTAAGTATACTCACACCACTACACTACTAGTATATAGGTGGTCTTCACCAGAGAAAAATGAGCCACTTTCATCAATCTATCCACCATGACCATGATGGCATCATGGTGGTATCTCGACGTCGGTAGCCCTACTATGAAATCCATGGAAATGGTGTCCCATTTCCACTCCGGTATATCATGTGGGTAGAGAAGGCCAGCTAGATGTTGATGCTCATGCCTTCACCCTCTAACACTCTAAACAACATGTGACACAAACAAATTGAGCTACATCTCTCTGAAGACCTCTCCAATGGTATAACTTGTCTCAAGGTGGCATGCATCTTCTTCACCCCTAGATGGGCTGAATAAGGTGCATGATGAGCCTCTTCAAGATATCCTATCTCAAACCTCCATCCCTAGGTACATAGATCCAGCTCTATGTCTGAGAATTCCATCTAATCTAATGAAAATCCATCAAACTTCCCCTCAAGGGGTCTCTAGACTCAATCTCTCTCTAGCTATAAGGTAGAAGTTGTCATGTGGAAGTTGTCATCAAAATCCTACTCTGTAAATTTGTACCCACTGAAGTAGCCATAACCAAATGTCTCCATCTACTCAAAGAGTGTCTGAAAACACATTCTCCTTCCCCTTCACATGCTCTATCTCCATGTCATACTCACATAGAAACTCCATCCAACGCCATTGATGAGCATTGAGATTGGGTTGCGTGAAGAGGTGAAGCTCAAATGGTCTTGTCCTAAGAATAAACCTCCTGCCAAGAAGGAAATGATGCCAATGCACCAAAAGCATGCACTACTACCATAAAGCTCAAGGTCATGAGTCAGATAATTGAGCTCATAATCCTTGAGTTTTGAGACTCAAAGGAAACCACATGGCCCTCCTACATCAAAACACCACCTAATACCAAAGAAGCATCTATACACACAAAGAAATCCCTCTGAGGATCTGGTACTACAAAAATCAATTTTTGTTTCATAAGGCATTCCTTTAGTGTACTGAAGGCCTACTCTCACATCCATCGACCAAAAAAAATTCTTCCCTTTCCACTAAAGGGAAGTGATGGGGTGCACAATCCGAGAAAAGTCTTAACAAATCTCCTATAGTAACCTACCAACCCCATGAAACTACACACCTCGGTCACATTGGTTGGCATGGGCAATCCATAATAGCTCTAATCTTGGAAGGATCATTATGATACCTTCCCCAGAAATGATGTGACCCAAGTACTAAACCTCTTGACTAGAAAAAGGCACACTTCTCTAGTTCCCATATAGTTTTTGCTCACAAACACTACAGAAACCTATCAAAGGTGCTCCTCATGCTCCTCACATACGTGAGTATATATCAAATGTCATCAAGAAACAAAGCATGAAAGTGAATCCAAAAATTCCTAACACCCCATCATCAAACTCATGAATACTACAGGGGGCATTCATCAGACCAAAAGGTACCACCGTGAACTCATAGTGGCCATATCTCATGTGGAAAGTTGTCTTGTGGATATCTTCCTCCACAATCCTCAGCTGATGGTAGCCTAACTTAAGATCAATCTTAGAAAATATAGTGGCCCCTTCATCTGATCAAATAAATCATCTATCCATGGAAGGGGGTAATGATTCTTGATCATTACTTTGTTCAGTTTTTGTAGTATAGTCCACACACACAAACAAGAGATCCATCCTTTTTCTTCACAAAGATCACTAGTGCACCCCAAGGAGATACACTAGGATGGATTAGGCCTTTCTCAAGAAGGCCCTCCAACTACAACTTGAGCTCACATAGCTCAGGTGTGGTCATCCTATATGGTGCATGTGAGATAGGCTCCACTCCTAGAACCAAATCAATATGAAATTCTATCTCACATGGGGGAGGTAACCCTGAAAAATCACTAGGAAAAACATCAAAAATCCTACAAAATGGGGTGGTCATCAAGTGATGGTCCATGAGTCTCATCCTCTGATCGGTCACTAATAGTGATGGAAAATAATTAAAAACCCCATCACACACACCACTTCAACTATAGTGGATATGGTGTGAATAGAGATGGGTCTCCTAACTCCAACAATCACCGACTCCACTCCCAAATCATCTACACAAGATATAACCTTGTTGTAATAATCAACTCTAGCTCTGTGTGCAGATAACCAATCCATGCCCAAGATAACTCCATATGAACCCAAGGGAAGGATACAAAGATCCAAAGTCATGGTGAAGGGTCCTAGGTCCACTACACACTCCTTAACTAAGGATTCCACTGAGATTTTGGCTCCAAAGCCATCTCAACATCCCAACTAAGGCCCTACCTAACTACCACCATCCTGCATCGCTCTACTAAAGATGGAGAAATGAAAGAATCTGATGAGCCTGAATCAAATAAGATAGGGGTAGAAATACCCAATACTATGTGGTCTCAATCACCATGCCCTGGTGCTCTTCCTGGTTCTTCTCGAACAACATAAATCATGTGGCTCCTTTGCCATGTCACCAACCATAGGCTCAAAAATAGTGCCTTACCTTATTAGATGATAGGGTTCTTTACGAGGGCACTCTCTCCATGATGACCATGTACACCACACCCATAAAAACTACTGGTCCTCTCCACAGAAGATACTACTCCTCCAGTGGCCCGTAGTCCATGTTGTAGAAACCTGATGATCCTGTCATAGATCTCTTGTGGGTGTTGTGGTGGACATACTCTACTACCGATGCTATGCTCGAGGTGGAGCCTGTGTCCTATTGGGCCCCCAGGCTAGGAGGTCCCATACTACACCCTCTCTTGAGCATCATGGCATTGTGGAGGTCGAAAGGGTGGTCAAGTTGTTTTTTGCTTTTTGAGGAGGAGGAGGCCTAAAGGAAGATTATGTTGAAGTGTGTTCCACCATGAGGGAGGAGGAGAATCCCCTACCTACTATCTTGTAACTATTGTATGTATGTGGCTCCTCACTCTGTCACGAGCCTGCTGAGTCTTCCCCCTAGTTTCCTCTATAATATAGGCCTTCTCCACACCTCTAATAGTGTCTATGGGAAATGAATGCACACTTCCCCACCCAAGTCTAAGTTCAGGCCCCTGATGAACTTGTGAACTCTAACTTACTCATCCTACATGTAGTCCACATACTAAAGATCTAAAAAAATGACCCTCATACTCTACTATCATCATGGAATCCTATCATAGATCATGAAACTCATCGATCCATTACTAGATGAATCTCTTGGATATGTATCTACTCCTGAAGTGCTCCTCAAAGAGCTCCCAAGTAATATCTCATAAATCTACATGGAGCTTTTCTCTCATATCCTCCACCAAACTCTGGCTCCATCTCTCTCAGAAGGTGGATAACAACATGAGCTTTCATGTTCTAGTAAGTACAAGGACATAGCTTGAAGCATCCACTCAAGCTAACCAACCATGCCTCACCTGAAATCCTCCCATGTGTCTCTAGAAAATGTGGTGGGTGTAACTTTAGTATCTCTCTGATGTGATCTTCTATCTTGTTATCATTATTGGCCCCTAGGTCTCTCTACATGAACATCCCTCATCGGCCTAGGGCTCCTAGATCTATCTTTGTGTTCCAAAGCTCTATCTTGTGCTCTCTAGGTGGTGACTCATGTCCAACCGACTCCACATGGGAGTGCTCTCCCTATCCTCAAACTATGATGTGATGGTGCACAAGCCTCCACTATGATGCTCTCTCTCATCCTATCTACTAGGTTTCCCTCCTAAATATCCTCTACGTATAAAGTGGCATTAACATCCTGTAGTGTTTAAAGTATCTCGAGGTAATATATGGATTTACTACTTGATCTAGGGGGTGGTAGATCTAGGCTCACATGAAAGGACCCTCATCTAGTTCTGCCTCCCTCCTACAACACCAAGATGAGAGAGTTAGTTTATCATCATCTAGGATTT
Organism: Taxus wallichiana var. yunnanensis; assembly: GCA_018340775.1. Lineage (NCBI taxonomy): Eukaryota > Viridiplantae > Streptophyta > Pinopsida > Cupressales > Taxaceae > Taxus > Taxus wallichiana. The sequence goes on from CM031236.1 coordinate 139,648,128, forward strand.
GTTTTTCAGTTTTCTAAGTTTTAAAAAACATCATGCAATGTTGTGTGTTCTAGGTTTAGAGTTGCACTAGGTTTTCTTGTTGTGTTTCATGTTTCCAAGTGTGCCTGGGTCCAAGTGTTGAACCCATGGCTCTGATACCAAGTGTAACACCCACAATTTTCTACTCTCAAAAAAAGAGAACTAATAAATTAATAGTCAAGTTTACGGTAATAATTTTTTTTTGTTTAAAAGTGTTTTTGCAAGGTTAGGCATTTTCACAATTAATAAATTTCTTGGTTAGAGACTTTCTACACAAGCTTGTGAAAAAAAATTAAATTAATAATTAAATATTATAATTTACTTCCTAAGCTATATTTATAGTTTAAAGCATCTACTAAGCTCCATTAGTTAAATTAGTTATCAAGCACCAAGGTTACATTATTTTCTAACTCAAAGGTTTAATTGTTTTACCTAGCCACTAAGTGGCCCCATTCACCCCATTACCCATGTTCTTTTTTTTTTTTTTAAAATTACATTCCCACAAAATACCTTCCCACTTAAGTGAGGTAGGGTTTAATTTGGGCCATAGGATTGAATCTATCCTAGCCCTTAGATTTAGGTTTCCCTAAATTTCCTTATGGTTCTCTTTTATTTCTATTTTCCCCAAAACAACCTCATTTTCTCTTTTCTTATTTGTAGGTTTTGGAAGAGGAGGAGGAGGAGGAGCCATGAGAGAAAGAAGAGAAACCATGGAAAAATTTCTCTTGATATTAGTTGTAAATATTTTCCATTGTAATGTTTCCCATTTTTAAATGTAGAGATCCTACCATGGATCTATTTTGTTATTTAATGAAAATCATTTTCTTTTTTTGAGTTCAACTATTGGGAAAAACCCATTTCTTTTAAATCCATGAGTTTTACACATTTGGGTGTCATAAAAGAGATTGGAAGGCTTAAAAATTTTAAATTTAATTGATTCCTAGTTGCTTGGAAGTTTCCTTGTTGTGGTTTTAAGCTTAGATTTTACTTAATTTTAAAACTTGGTTTTTTCACGGATGAAATTTTATTTTTCCATCAAAAGTGATGAAACCACCACCCTACGTAAGCTGAAGGTCCCATGACTTACCACCCTTCTGGGGGTGGTTCATCAACCACCGCTCTATGTTGGGCGGTGGTTCTAAAACCGCCACATGCATGGGTGGCGGTGGTTTTTTCTCCAAAACAAAACCTTCAACAATGCATTTTTTTCACAATTTTTCTTCTTAAGTTGATTTTTAATGCAATATTAATTTTAATGAGGGTGTCTTCCATTCATTGGTTGGTAAAGTGATAACATATCTAGTTTTATAATCAAATTACATAACATCAACTCATTCTCTATTCTTTCCTTTGCAATAAAATGTAAAATTGAGTATAACATTACTACAATTCATTCTCTTTCATATATTCAATTTTTCCAACAAAAACAACAAGAATTCAACACACTTCCTTTCAATACATCTTTGTTTTTTTCCAAATATACATATTTGTAACTTTAAATGCATACAACTTTAGGAGAGTTTCATTTCAAGACAACTAAACAACTTAAGCTTCCTTTCACTATAACATTACAATACAAATATGAAAACTACAAGTTTACCATATCATTCTTTTACAATACAAGGACTTCAAATCCATTTCTTTCACTAAGACTAATCCTTTCCAACAAGGTAAACAACCAAGAGTTCTTTCTATATTCACTAAATCACTTTAACTTAAATGAAATATTAAACTTTCCTTCAATATTACAAATGTTACAAACTTCCACTCAAAGTGGGAATAATAATATGATCAAGTTACAACATAGATACTTTCAACAAGGCCAAAACACAAGTTTCATTGCATGTCTTCTCCCCCAACTAGTAGCTTCAATAATGCATTCTTCAATATAAATTAGGGTAAAAATTGCATAAAGGAATCCCATAAGGATTTTTAGGACTTGTTAGGTCAACCTAGATCTAAGGGCTCTATAAATCTAATCCAATGATTGAGAATTTCCCTACAATTTTAAGTTGATGACATTTTATGGGATTGTGTTGTAAATAAAAAAATAAATATGGGTATTAATTGAATGGGGCTACTTAGTGGGTTAGAATAAGTTGTGTCCCCTTTCTAGTATGGATTATAGGGATTAAATATATGATTTGGTGCATGTGTATTTAAAGGATTAAATAAATTAAAAATAAAATGTGTGTTTAAATCACTAAATGATGGGCATGGTTGTGAAGTTATTCTGAAGGAAATTTAGACCAACTTAGAAATAACTTTTATTAAACTTAAGAGGATCCTTTTAAACGAGTAAAATAATGAGTTTAAATTAGCCAATATTTTAATGGAATTTAATGGAAACTTTAGAAACGTAAATAAATTTTGGAAATGATTTTGGAATTAATTAATAATATTTAGTTATTAATTTGGCTATGAATACTCTATAAATATTTAGAATTTAGTAAATGGGTATTTAGTTGATCACAACCAGTGTTATTAGGCGTTGTACGATCTTTTTAAAAAAAAATCCGTAATATTTTTATATAACTAATGGGGATTGACGTGGTTTTGGTGCGTAGAGTTTTATGGGCATTACAAACCTACTAATGAGAGTTCATTGAAACCATGTTCTAGTAACATCAAAGTTTAACAATAATTTTCAAATTATACGGTTGAAATTGTTGGCTAGTAGAGTGATTGGAAGTCTAAAATTTCTTGATAGAATTTTGTCTTTTTCGACAATTTGGAATTACATACTTCAATATTCCGGAGGAGTTCAATTAGTAAAAGTATGGTATAACACATTTGTTTGAAGGGTATTTTAATGTTAATTTTTACGTCAATTTTTTCAATTAATAATGCCCCTTCCCATTATATTACTAGAATGAAAATACCCTCTAATTGTTTCATATACATTACTTAGCCATTTTTCCATTAAAAAAATTTATTTACCCCTTTTTATTTATAACTTTGATATATCAAACAAAAACATATCATGTTTCCCACTAAATTTTATTTTCTTAATATGTCTTTTCTACTAATTAGCTTAATGTTAAGCTTGAACCATTTATCAATATTTCTTCAAGTAATTAATATAGTGAAATAATATCATGTGTTGAAAACCATACTCGATCCTAGTTTTCTACCATGTTCTTATTTTTTTACTAAGAATCTTCTAATTTAGATTTCTTTATTCAAAAAAGATTATAATATAACTTTATGACCATAAACCGTTTACAATTTTAAGGTATTTATCTTTAAAAGTAGCGTTCAAATATTTTAGTTTTTACTAAAATAACCTTACCTCTTCTCTAGCCCACCTATCTAACCTAACCCCAATACCTAATTAACAATATTAATAAATTAAATCCTTTCCCCCTAATATATACCAAGATATTTAATTTTTTTAACAATTTTAATTACTTGAATATGAATGAACATGCTAGGATATTACCTTGCTAATGAACCCCACAAGCGATCTTGAAATGATCTTAAATGACAACAAACAAGTTGGTAATTGGAAGATAGAAGTGTCATAAAATCATCTATGTTTTAAGTTGATCAACCGTATTTTTCAATATATTTTATTGTTTTAAATCAATTTATAATGTGACTTTTTTCTAAGTGTTCATATAAGTATCTAATGTACAACACATACACACTCATATCTAAATATTGAGTCAACCCTGTTTTTCCATAGATTTTGATCGCTTTTAAATCATTTTAAAATATATTGAATCATTTTAAATTAATTTAGAATATAACTTTAAATTCTAAAATTATTCATATGATAAAATTTTATTATCATATCAATATCAAATTAAATTGTTCCATTAAATATATTTTATTTTTAATTTGAAATTATTTTAAAATTATAGAAAAATTATAAAAATAAAAAATAATTTAAAACTAATAAATGAATGCAACCATTGTTTAATTTTTCATTATGTAATAGTGATATAGTTGTATACAAACTAGAAATTACACGCAGGAGTGAGTGCAATGTGAATGTCGAATGGTATAAGTTATTTGTTTTACGGGGGTACATTAATTACTTTTATAATTGATGTGGTTTGTGTTGACAATTTTTGCACTTGTGCAAAAATGGGAAACTCGAAACTTCGTCGTTACGATGAAAGTCATGGGTGAAGTATACCTAAGCTAAAGAAGTTCTGATGTTATTAGTTACTACTAAATTAATTAATGATTAAGTGAAATCTATAGCTATGTGTGCTGTTACAAAATGTAACAGATCACATAGTCTATAATTTCATGATACCTTCAAGATAAAAAGAACACAAATTTTTTGAAGTATGCAATTTGTGTTGTCTTGATGATGACAATTAATTAGAGTAGGTGAAGTGTTGAGTTTTGGGACAATAAACATAAGTGCATATTACAGAAATCAAAGTTCATTACTGAATGTTACAGGTTCTCATTAATGTTCTTTCCTTCATGATTAAGGTATTCAATTATGTTACTGAGTTGTTTAGTTCATCATACACTCCATTCGTAAGTTTGAAATGCGTAAGGAAATACACCTCATTTTCATAATTGAATGTTTTATTCACAAGGAAGGTCAAATGTCTCCCACACAAGTCGTGGGATGTGACTGAAAAGGAAAGAACATCTACTGAAGTAAGAGGTACACATGCATGAAATAGAAAGCAAAGGAGTATGAGTGAACCCATCATTGCCTTTGTATATTCCTTGTTGTGCGAGATCATCTTTGTCTCCATAATTCAAAGCATGGTACCTGAAAAGTAAAAGAAAAGAAACATCAATAAAGAGCTCAGGGTTAATCCATATTCCTAAACTGTTCTAATTCATGCATATGGATCTCTAAGCAATAGGAGATATAGCTTTCTCAAAGATCAGATTGCATAGCTCACTCAGGAAGCAGAAATAGAAAAGAGAATAAGAAACATGGACACAAGAGAGGCCAAAAGCCTAAAGTATTTTCTAACTATTTTCTTAAGTGTGCGGATATAGGTTGCAACCAAGAAGAAAGAAGCATATACATGTTGAAAAGGAAGACCAATGTAACTGAAACTCAGATATTTTCTACAAATGGAAGAGGATTACAATACTACAGAACAGAGAATATGCTTGCAGAAAAGGTACATTTTTCAGATTTCAGTCAAAGGAAAGGAATTCTGGGAAAATTTTGACAGGGCTTCGCCATGAAAAATGGACATTTACGACTTTTCCAGCATGCATGTAAAGCTATAATGAAGCTTAAATACAATATTCAATCAGAAAAGGAAGTGAAATTACAACATCTCAGCAAGAACAGTCCTGCAGAGAGGAATTTAATACAACTTTTAGAAAGAAGGATTTTTTAATTATCTCATCAAGAACGTATTATACAAACTACTATAGTGAAAGACCCCATTCACAATAAAGCAAACAAGTTGTGTAATCAGGCAATGATCCAGGGTAGAGTATATTTTCAAATTTTGGGTTGTCAATGAAGGAAATTAGACCAATCAAAATTATAATTAATCAAACACGATATCAAATTTTGAATTCAATGTTAACACTACGGCATGAGTTACAAAACTTATTACTCAGATATCAATGGAAGTGTTTATCAAGGTCTCATAATTTTGCAAGCCCACCAATGGTAAAGAAGGGATTTTCGGTTAAATACGGAGAGCATAGCTAATATTTCCACAATATTCTCAACAACAGTAAAGGGAATGACAGTTGTCTTAAGGAAAAGAAACTCATACAGAGAGGAGGTAGAAGTAAATAATCAGAGAAGAAGAAAACTAATTTATGGCCGATACAGGAAAATGAAGAAATACAAAGCCTCTACAGAAATAAGTATCAGAACTAGGAGTTGTATGTGTCATCGCCAAAAAAATCAGACTCTGTATATAAAGAAAAGAATTTCCAAGGTGTCTTCTAGTTTTACGACATCCACAAAGGAGCAAAGAGGATCCGGGTGCAAAACACTTCAAAATCAAAGATAAAATGTGTAGCTTACCACATGGGTCAGCACTTTGAACCCGAATCAAGAAAATATTTCTCTCGAGATCTAAAAGTCACAATGAAGACTGGTTCGAGTATTTCACTCACCTTTTATCACAGGTAGTTTTGAAGTTGATTGACCATGAGCACTCTATTGAAAAAAATACGAGATATGAAGAAATAATGACCCCATATGGAGATTGTAAAGCTTTCAAGCTCGGAGAACCCATCACAGTATCAAGACGATGACCAATAAAGAAGCCAGAGACTTCAAAATATATAGAGCCGAACAACAAAGATTCATATCCAATCAAGCTTGAAGAACAAAATGCAGAGGGGTCGGGTTTCAAAGTTACCCATAATGGAAAAGTTCAGAGTTTCACAAAGCAACCAACAATGGTGTCAAAATTTTTGCCAGGGCTTCGCCCGCATCACCAAAAACCAAATGAAGTGATCATACTAGGTTGAGTTCCCTTTACCGCCTGAACCCAAGTAGTGGGTTAACTCTAACTTGACCACGGTCAAGGATCAACGATCGTAAAGCATTAAGGAAAAATATCAAAGGATGAGGATCGATCTCCACTTTCAATGCAAACCATGGTTCGAGTCTTCAAAAATGCATTTAATACAAGTCAGAAACCCTAATCATGCTTTTGAGATCAATGATAAAAAATTGACAAGTACAGAGATCAACGCTCACAAATTGATCATCAAGATCGATGCAAAAGTAGTCCAAGTGAAATGGCGGTCAATTGACCAACTTATAATTTTCAAATTTTATAAAGTGTCAAAATTTCCTCTGCAGGCCCGAAAGTCCGTAGAGTACACGTGGCACCATCACGGCAAAAGTGGAAAAATGGAGGTTAGGAGTCACTTTTGTTTTTAAACTGTAAAAGTGCAAAAGTTAAAAGTTCCAAAATTTCCCGCAAGCCCAAGCACACGAGGAGAAAGTCAAATCAGGGAAAAGGTCAAATATCGATTCCATAGAACATTGGTGGAACAATGGGCTTTCTTAAAACTTTTATACCTTTTGCAAATGTGGTTAAAATTCCAAGTTGTCTTATGTGCCTGCAATTCCCTAGGTGGGAGATCGGAGTAAATGTTGCCTTTAAGGCCCAAAGCGGAAGAGTTAATTTTTTAAAATTCTCCATAGTCCCGAGAGCCCACAGAAGCTTAAAGTTTCAAATAAGCCCGAAGGCCTGCAAATGGAATTAAAGCTCTAAACTAACCCGTAGGTCCGAAAGTCCACCAAAGGTTCAAAACTTCAAAAGGTTCCAAAGTCCACAAAAAGACTTAAAATGTCCAAAATTTTTCCTGAAGGCCCGTGAAAGCAAAGGGAGAAGAGTTTACGTGTCATCCAAGCTATCATTTCAAGTTTTGACTTTCAAAAATTCGAATTATAGTATATGTTTCAAGTGATTCAAAGGGGCCGACCAAATTATGCCATCAATAATCACCAAAAAAGGTGAAATTTCAAACTATACACTCTCAAATGCAAAAGCTGACAAGTATTACATGGTCGTGTTTAATTAAAAGGTGGCAGAGACTATGATATACCATGTGTGGCCGAATGTAATATGGTGACACTTTTCCAAAGTGCCCTTGTATTATTTTAAAACCATAGTATTATGCTAAGTCCACAAGAATGGCCAAAACTCAGTTGAAGACAAGTGTACGAATCAGAAGTGGTCCCCACAGTGGCTAGATTATTTTGTGAATTTTGCAAGTGTTGTAATTATTTTTCTCACAAACACAGGAGTATTTTTGCATGCCTTCACAATAGGAAAAATAGAGAAGAAGATAAAGTTACATGTTCATGGAGAGAGACTTGCCTAGCAAGCAATCTTATTTTTAGCAAATTATTCACCCTTCTTTTCTTAAAAATAGAACAGTCAACTTCAGTTTGACTATAATGTAATTAAGGCTAATAATGCCTATTTGTAATTGCATGCTCTATTTTTATTCCTTTATCTATTATTAAATAAAGGATAAAAATAGAATGCATGGGCGAGTACAAGCCTTAGGCTATTTTTAGGAAGAGGGTGAATTTTATTTTTGCTATATATTGTGTGCCTTTGCAAAGCACAAGAGAGAACTTTTGGAGGAATTTTTGGATATAGGAGTATTGAAGCAATTTTTTCTAGTTTTTCCTTCTGAGTGTGAAGAATTTCTGCCTTTCCAATTATTTACAATCTTGTGTATGTTTCTATTAGTCTTGTGAATGCAAATTCCCTAATCAATCATCTTACCCTGCTACAAATTCAGTATTTTCTTCGCATAATTTTAATGTGCGTGTTAACTTATCAGTGTTGTGATATTCTTCCTCGACAACCAAGTGTTTTTATGTAATATTCTCGTAGAAGACTGTTGGCTTGTGCATCAAAATATTTCACATATCAATTGTGCATATACTCAGTCAAAGCCCTCATACAAATTTGGTGTATCACCTTAGTTTTAATTACTTTACAGTCATATTTTACCTTTAAAACCCCGAATCAATTTAGGATACATCAATAAGGAACCGACCTTTTAATCCCGAGACTCACCTCAAAATAGGTATACCCATAGACCTGAGGTGTTTCCATTGTATCTATGAAAGAGAGAGATCAATTGTGCAAGCTTAGAAAACTTGTAACCATCTCTCTACAGGGTGCACTTTCGAGAGATAACAGTTTGTAATTAGTTGGGGTGAAATTGTGTTAGTGTTGCAACGGTTTTGAGATGGTGGTTGTCTTTTGGAATTTTGGTTTGTGTTTTTCAAAAATCTTTATTGTATTGTTGATAAGAGGTGTGATTGATAGTGGAAGTGTAGGAATATAGATGAAACATTAAATTGAAAGGTTCTATTTGTACAATTTCAAATTTGTTACAAATTCATACATATACATTTGCAAATATTATATCATGACTAGTAGCCTTTTGCAAACATTTTTATTTGCACTAAACATGAATACATGAAGACTTCCGTACATTTACAAATTTTATATCATGAGTGGTAGGATTTTGTGGACAATTTTATTTGCATTAAACATGAAATGAAAAAAATTCAATACCCTTATTACCAATATTATCGATTGCAAAGGACTCAATTAATCTTACAGGAAAATGTCAAAGGATTAGAAACAAAATCTCAAAAGAAAAATAACACAACAAACACATAGACATTCTTTACATCCTCTTCTATTATATATACACATCTAAACATTACTGTCACTAAATGACTTGAATAGCATGTTTAATAAACTTTAAGAACATTTAAGAAAAATTATCCATCATTTGAGTCTGCAACTGAGAATTTGTTGTCCTAACATGTAATTTTTTGATGACCATATATCACAAACTCATGTATTCTCCCCTTCTTACACACATTTCAACTCCTCCAACCTTCATCTTTTGAGTGAAGTGTATCGCAGAATCTCATTTGATCATATATGGAACTGGACTCAACAAATATCAGGTAGATAAGAAAAACAAATTAGCTTGAAAACATATCAAGCCATTGAACGAAAAAATTTCTTGATAGCACTAAAAGAGACGCTATTTAAAACCAGAAATATAATAATAATGGCTGATGGTGTTCACATGCATCATCATTCAACACTCATTTATTATTCTTTGAATCTTTGACCATCTCCAATAACCATTGAGAACAATTAGAGATTTCATGGCATCTTATTTTTGACCTCTGAAATGAATTAAAATGTGTTAATGTTGTAAACTGCATAAGAAAATTCAAGAGGATAAATTCAAATATGTTAAAATTAAGAAAATGGCTATGTTACCACTTACCAACATTCAAGGATGACTCTTTATTTATGTTATTTTCTGAAAATAGTCTTCAATTTTGAATTATAATGGGTAAATTTAAGGTACATGCAAGCCTGACTAGGGCAACAAATAATTTCTAGAAGAGAGAAACTCCCTGTTGCAGTTGATGGCATTCTAGGATGATTTTCTTAAAATATAAGACATAAGTGGATTAAGTTGTTGAACATTGGGGTTCTCTGATGTAAGCATATGTTATTTTCAGGTACATGTTTTTTATACCCTTCCATTTCCATTTCCATTTCCATCCTTTAGTTATTGAAATTAGAAATTAGTGTAAAGTTCTCTCTCAATTTTTAATATTGTCTAAGGCTACATCCGATTACATGTATATAAAGAGAAGAGATAGATATGGAAAATGTAGGAAAAAATTCCTCATGACATAAGAGTATAAAACTGTATAACTAAGTATCAAGCAAGCCCGGAGCATGGGGAAAACCTTGAGAAGATTCTTCTATCTTTCAACCCAATCCACTCAAACACAACATAATAATAATGTCTTTAGTCCAACTATACACATGCCCAAATAATACTAAATGTATCTCCTACAATATATCATCTCAAGAACGTAAATTTAGTGTCAAATGCAATGAGAAAGTTTGACATAGCTCAATACACTAGGACATGATATAAAAAACCCAATTACAGATGGACACTGGTGCTCTTAGCCTCCTCGTTGTGGATATGGGTCCTCAACAAAAATGCTAAACTAGGATTTTCAACAAGTTACCCATGCTCGATCATAACAATTTACCACTTCTTACCTTCAAAGGTCACAAGATTTTCATAAGCATACACATGTATGCATTTCTTCCTAACAAAACTTACAAATTTGGCTTGCTTGCAATATGGTTGAATGAAAAAAATGCAGGCCATCAAGTGTTACACTGGGTGCATGCCCAAGTATGGAGGAAAATAAAGAACGAATACGTTCTCACTAGCTGTGTGAATCATAGTGTAAGGACCATGAGGAAAAGGCTTGATCTTTTGGCATGGGCCCTTGAAGAATTCCTTTTGAAGATGCAATTAGATTTTATCACCATTTCAAAAAGTATGACATTGTATGTTGTTCATAAAATTTAAGTTCTTTTTACACATCCCTTTCCTATGTGCGTGACTCATATGTGCATTTCTACCTAACAAAAAACAATAAAGTTGGGTTGCTTGCAATATGATTAAATGAGTGAAAATTCAAACCATTTTGTGTCATCTTGAATTATAAAATTTGGAATCCATTGAGATATCCAATGGATAATGGAAAATAAAACATATAATCCACTACAATATAGGAATGGAGCTAGCGGTTTCTCTATTTTGGTACATTTGTTCCAATTTTCCTCCAGATTTTTTTTCAAAACTCACATCTAATTCACAGAGCAGGCAAGAAGGATTTATGTTGATGGATGAACTATTTGCAGACCTTGTAGATGATGGTCATGGGGTCATGATAATAGTATTTTATTCTTCATATGCTTCAACTGTTATTCATCCCAGATGGTTGCAACCATTACAAAGATTTTGGAGGATGAGAATTTTGTCATAAGGAAACTACTTATCAGTTACTGTTAACTGCCCAAATAAGTAGAGGTTTTCTGTATTGATAGATGGTAGTGGATTGATTCATATACATACACACACAAAAACCTCCATTCATTAGACGCACTAAAACTGTACCTAGAATAATTAAGTACACAACACTTAATCTTAGTGTGAATCCCATTCTACCATGACATTGAAAATTAGCACCGTCCAAAGTTGATAGTTAAATGGATGCAACATTCAATCTCAAAGACTCAGACAAATTTTATGAGGGAAGGTGCACATTAAAAATTTCCAAATTTTATGGGGGGAGATGAACATAACAAATTTCCAATAGTAATGGTTTTTAGAATTTATTAAATTTTTTTTTTTTTATTAAAAGCAAGTCAGGGACTATTGCTTAATAAGTTCCTTGACCTAATTGTGCACATCAGGCATAACTATTGATTTGAACCTATTGTGCATAGTAGGCACTATGCTTCCCCAATTGCTGCATTTAATGGGAAGTCATCATGTTCCCCCATTGCTGCACTTAACAGGAAGGTAGTATGCTTCCCCATTGTTGAATTTTAGAGGGCAAGGTGCACATCACAAATTGCAACAATAATGTTTACAATATTTTTATGACTTTTTCCATATAACAAGCACCTACAATTATGATTATCTTCATTTTCTAGCCATTAGTGCACATAGAAGTAGGTTAGCTTGATTCATTGCAAATATACACCTATCAACATAATTATTAAACTATTTTCAAGCAAATAGATGAGCAAAATGTTTAACAAATGATCACTTTGGAAATACATACACACCCAGGAAACCTCCATTCATTAGATAGACTAAAGATGTACCTAGACTAATTAAATACACAACACTTAATTTTAGTGTGAATCCCATCCTCCCATGACACTGAAAATTGGCATTGTCCAAAGTTGAGAGTTAAACAGATGCAACATCCAATCTCAAAGACTCAAAACTTTGCGATAGAAAATTACATTGATATTAAACCTCAAAGAAATAAAACAAGGTTAGAATCGCATAAGAATACCATAGTGTTATAAAAAGTGTTTAATTTTGTCCCTAGAAAAGCAAAAGGTAGTTTTCTTTTTACATGCTTTAAACAATTCAGTTTTAGATTCCTAATTTTAGGAAAAGTTATTAAAGCAAATAAGTCAAAAATATTTGTATTCTTTCACAAAAGCACGTGATTTTTAGCTGATAGTTATTTTTAAGAGTTGAGTGTTTTATTGTTAGAAAAATCCATCTACATATTAGTGGCAATTGTAAGTGTTTTTACACACATTCAAAGATTCTATTGAGATGAAGATCGATCGGAAGAAGAAATATATGCACGTAAGTGCTGATCTAAGTTTGCAATAATTTTTTTATTTTCAATTATTTATTTTATTTATGTTAGTTTCTATTGTATGTGCCCAATTTCTACAAATTGGTATTAAAGCGTGGATGTTTTCAGCAAGTTTCTAATTGACAACAAGATATGGCTTTTATATCTAGTTTGCAGACACCATAATTTAAAGGAAAGAATTATGAGTATTTCTCATTAACCATGAAGACACTATTCGATCCTAGGATGTGTGGAAATCGTAGATAATGGGTACATAAATCCCATGAATGCAACATCATATAACACACTCTCATAGGTAGAGAATTTTTTTGAAGGAATTAAGAAATAAAGCTGGAAAATCTCTTTTCTTCATTCATCAATCCATGCATGAAAGCATCCTACCTAGAGTGGCAAAATATATTAAAGCAAAAATTGCATGGAAAACTCTCCAAGTTGTGTATCAAGGTAAAGAGAAAGTAAAAACCACCAAGCTATAGTTACTTCATAGAGATTTTGAAAATATGTCAATGAAAGATTCGATTCCGTAGAATTATTCTTTACTTTTGTAGTTGGTTTGGTCAATCAAATTAAATCTCATGGTGAAACTATTGAAGATATAAGGATTATTGAAAAGTTACTAATAAGTTTTCTTGAAAGATTTGATCCTTTGGTAGCTACTATTGAAGAGACTAAGGATCTAAGTCGATTTCAATTGATGATTTGTATGCATCACTAATAAATCATGAACAAAGGTTGAATAAATCACATGTAGTTGTAGATCAAGATTTTTCATCATAGATATCAGAAATCATGGAAGAGGAAGAGGAAACTTCAGCCCTAGAGGCAGAGGAAGAAGTTCATCTAGAGGACGCAGCAACAATCCATCAAACTCAAGTGGAAGAGGACATAGTCAAGAGCACAATCATAATCATTTTTCATGTCAGAGATAGGATAAGTTGCATGTGCAGTGTCACTATTGCAAGAGATATGGGCATTATGCTTATGAATACAAAAAGGTAGTATGATTAGAAAAAGTAGAATCAAAATCAAGTTGGGAGCTCTACTTCAAGCTCCATGTTTATTACATGCATAGATATTTCCAAAGTAACATCTTATTTATCACCTATTGAGTGTAATCTATCACAAGAAAGTCCTAGTGATGTATGGTATTTGGATTCTGGTTGCAGTAATCACATGTCAGGTAACTTAGATTTATTTTCTAATTTGGATGAGTCAATAAAGACATAAGTTACCCTTGGGAATAATAATACAGTGACTGTAAAAGGAAAAGGAATAATCAACATTCTAACTAAAAATGGGGAGAAAAAGATTATGCAGGATGTTTATTATGTTGTAGGTTTGAAGCATAATCTTATGAGCATTGGTCAATTGGTACAAAAGGGATACATATTTTACATTGAAGACAATGAATGTGTGATCGTGGATAAAGCTCCAAGTACTCAGCTGATTGCTAAAGTGAATATGACAAGCAACAAAATGTTTCCTTTGAAGATTAGACCAACCACATCTAGAGCTCATACTACAGATTAGTTTGGAGCTAAGGAGATTGAATCAAATTTTCAATCAGTTGAAAAGATGAATCATGGCTATGACATCTCAAGTTTGGTCATTTAAATTTTAGTGGTTTGAATTTATTACACAAAAAAATATGGTAAAAGGTTTTCCTTTGATTCAGAAACTAGATAGAGTTTGTGAAGGTTGTATTTTGGGAAGCAACACAAAGATTCCTCTTGAGTTGGAAAAACAACATGAACAAGTGCATCACTAGAAATTGTACACTCAACTTTATGTGGACCGATACAAACAAACTCCATAGGAGGTTGCTCATATTTTATGAAATTCATTGATGACTATACAAGGAAGACATGGGTGTTTTCTTTTGAGACACAAATCATATGCTTTTGATATATTTTAGAATTTCAAGGCTTTAGTGGAAAATAAAAGTGGGTACTACATCAAAGTTTTGAGGACAGATAGAGGAGGTGAGTATGTTTCCAATGATTTTCTAAATTTTTGCAAATATCATGGTATACACAAGAAATTTACTTCCAGGTATACACCACAGTAGAATGGTGTGGTAGAGAGAAATAATAGAACCATCATGGAGATGGTAAGAAGTATGATGAAGGCAAAGCATTTCTCAAATGAATTTTGGGAAGAAGCAATAACAATTGCAATTTACATTATAAACAGTGTCCAACAAAGATTGTTTGAAACATGGTTACTCAACAAGCTTGGACTAATAGGAAACATAATGTTTCTCATTTTAGAATATTTTGTTGTGGGGCATATTCACATGTGTCTGATGAGCTAAGGAAGAAGTGTTATCCAAAATAATCTCTTGCTTATTTTTGGTTAATCAAAACATTTTCATCCTTTAGTGCTTGATCCAATTTTTTAGATATTTTAAGCACTTAAAGTCCCCTCAAAGAACTTCCATTAGATGGGAAATTTCTTCACCTTTCCGAGAAATGTAAAGAAGTCCTTACTAACCCATCATATTTTCCAAGTTACGGGCGAGTGGGTCTTGGAAGGAATTCTTTCCCAAAAGCGGATCGACGGGGAGTTTTTAAGGATTTTTGCGAAGGCGGGCTGTCGGGCCTAAGGAATTTTTTTCGCTAAATGGAAAATTTATAGTTGCGGGGCCGCGGAGTAAATTGTTCCCAAGAGAAAATGTGGGCCAGCGGGTCTACGGGGCATTTTCTAAGTTTTCACTTTTGCAAAAAAATCACAATTTACAAAAGCGGGTCATGCAAGCCCACTGAGGATATTTGCTTGAATGAAGAAAATACCTAAGGCCCGTAAAGTTACACATGGCCATGTTTCTAGGTCAAAGTGGGAAGGCGGGTCATTAGAGGAAACTTAGAAAATTTAGCTTTTGTTTTAAAAGGCGTAAAGTATAAAAGTAAGCCGCACCTCTTGACACCCAGAGAAGCCATGTGTAAGGCATTTGTCGGGCTTGCGAGAAAGTGGGCGATGGGGAAACTTTGGATTTTTTGCCACTTTCTTCAAAAAGTGCAAATTCAATTTTGGACCCACAAAGCTTTTTCGCCTAAAGTGATTTCGGGCAGCAGCGGGGCTGCGGGGAATTTTTGAAAATTTGTAACTTTTGTAAAAAGTGCCAAAGTGAATTTCAAGCTCATGGATCCGTTTTGCAAAACTGGTTTTTTTCCATTTTGTGTGAATTCGATTAAAATATTTAGAGGGGCATAACTTTTGATCCAAAGGCTCGAAATTCTACAAATTTGGTACCATTGGAAAGATCTCGACCTCCACTATGCCATGGAAGCATAAAATATTATTTTTCGGTAGGATTTGGTGGGTGAAAATATTAAAAACATCTTTTCCCCCATTAATACGAGGATCCGATTGCTTCAACTACCTCGAATTTTTGATTTTGGTTGGCCATTCTTCCTTGAACATAACAAACAAACATGGGGAACTAGAATGGAAAGATTGTAGGTGGATTTCTAGGAGCATTAATCGTTGGTGGTTGAGCTTCTAATCAGATTTCCCACCTCCTTTTCCACTTCTCTCTTTTCTTTATCTATAAAAGTGAGAGCTTGGATCATTGTAAATGGTTGGATGTTTTTGTTTTGCACCCTCCCTTCTTCCCTTGTCTGCATTTTTGGAGTTTTCAAACCTCCCATTTGATTTGTAATGCAATATTGCCTCTTGGCCATTATAATGGACTGTATCAAATTCTTGGAGCAATAAAATAAGTCTGTGGATGATTTCAACCCTCTCTTATGTTCATTGCATCTTCCTAATCTCTCATTGCAATTCTGGTTATCTGTGCATGGATATTGTATTACATTTTTTATGGTTTGTGTTTATTGCAAAGAAAGTGTTCATCATTCCTCGGTGCATCACCTTTGTTAGATTAGGTTTATTTTCTCACATCTTCTCAACCCTGTCTCCTTGGCAAGATAGAGTAAGTTTTAGAGTAGATCATCTGCAATTTATTTGTGTGCACATGAACAGGAAGAATAGAAACCGACCTTCATCCATAGAGCTCTCTGTCTATTTCAAAGTCCCACACTTTGAGAGATGCTCCATGTTATGCAATCACACTAAGAGTCTCAACATTTAGTTGTAGACATTTAGGGGTGTTGTGATTTTGCACCAACAGTTTTGGCATGCCCGTTGGAACCAAGAGATCTCCATTTTTACCATAGCAAGATTGATGTGCACTTTTGTAAGTTTTTATCTTGTGAGGAGCTTTCAAATTACACATCTGGTGAGTTCATAAGAGGTAGAGTCCAATGGTTTTAGCATCCCGTGGCTTGGAAAATTCATGAAAAGAATTCAAACTAGATCAAGAACTAGAGAAGAAGGAATTTTTTCTATCTACATTTTCCCCTAGATAGAGCAAGGAGAGGAAGAAGAGCTCAATGGTCTACATCTCCACCAAATAGACTTTTGTCAACACCTCCACTCGGTTTTCCTTTCATTCAATCAACAAGGGTTCTAGATCAATTAGGATGGCACAACCAAATGCTTATGTCAATTTTACTTGCAATATCGCCCTTTGCTCTCAATGCACAAAATCCATTCCCAGTTGTAGCATTAAAAACATTCCATATTTCACTAGAGAGAACCAAACTACTCCTAGTGACCACATTCAAGACATTGTAAATGTCGTGTTATTCATGAAATCATTGAGATGCACATTGTAGTCAAAGTTTTAGCCTATTCATTAAAGGGAAAAGATTTTCAATCGTTCGAAGTCTAACAACAGGATCTATCCAAAATTGGGACCATATGTGCATAGCTCTTCACAATCAATTTGGAGAAAAGGGGGATAACCTATCTCTATTGGAACAATGACAACAATCAAGAGGGCTCCTAATGAACAATTGACTAATTTCAACTTCAGATTTCAAAGGACATGGGATAGGATTCCATTGGCCGTGAGACCAACAGATCAAGGTGCTTTCCTATACTTTCTTAAAGCTTTAAATTTTGATATTGCTATGATAATCCAATCCATGGGAGGTGTAACTTTACCTGCATCCTATAACATTGCTATTAGAGATGAAAATTACTTAATTCAAGCTGGTAAACTTGCACCTAGGCCACCTATGCCTCTATATCCATAATTAGGGAATCCAAGTACTAGTCAAACACCCACATTAGCTCCCATTCCCGCTCTCCGAAATCAGAATTCAACTGAAGCTTCTAATTCATCTTCCAGAGTGCCTCAAATGAGCTCTCAAAATTCATGAAGCAACTACAAAATTTTGGTAATGAGTTGGTAACACTTAAGAGGTAGAAAGCTCAAAGTTTTAGACCTCCATATCACCCTCAAACTCAACCCAATAGACCACCATATTAGCCTAACAAGCCACCCATTCAAAACATAAATCAAAACTAGGTCAAGCCTTCTCGCTAATAGACCATTCCAGCCTTACAATCCTAGTGTTGCATCCACATCTAGAGCCTTAGTACCAACGTAAAATAACATGGCTCAGGAATATGACTGGTGTTTCCCAAGGAATCAACCTCATAACTAGTCAATGTGTTTTAATGGTGCTTTGAATCAAGATCTGATGGTGACAACAACTAATGTAGAACAAGAGACAGGCCAAAAAGTAAATCAGCAACAGGGAGCATCTCAATAAGAGGTAACTCCAAATGAGACCACACTTGTAAATTGGTAGGCTGAAGACTTATGTGGTATGAATCAAGCACCTTCTCAAAGTGTAGTAGCCAATACATGGTCCAAGAGGAGGAACATTGGAGAAGGAAAATCATCAAATTTAAGTGATCCACAACCCTCCATCATTCCACAAGGTGTTAGCATAAAATTGTAGCTTCCAATGTGCGGAGGAAACCCAAGCCACCCCTAGACCTACTCAAATGCCAACTATATTATCTCATGTGCAAGAGAAGAGTATGCAAGGCAAAGGGCAAAAAGAGATATCTCATCTCCATTCAACATCATTGAGTAGATGAAGAAGAAAAATGTAAACATATCAATGTGGGAGTCATTGGCTATCCCAGGACAAAGAGACCTATTGCAAACTACATGGAAAATTGTTCAACATCAAATCGGTCACCTAATCAGCAAGAGAAAGTTCTTACCAATGCAGCTCGGCACGAAGGAAATGATGGAGGACAACAAGGTAAAATTTTAAGCCCCACCATTCTATATCTCATTGATCATTGGAGATAAATTGGTGCATAATTGCATGATTGATTCTGTAGAGCAAGTAGCTTTGTGATGCCAAAACAAGTAGCCGATCAACTAGGTTTTCAATATGAATTCATTTCCAAAGGTGTGGTGCAATGGATGGGACAAAGTAATAACAACAGCTTGAGTAATCAAATGTTTAAGCCTCACATTGCATGCATGCCCAATGTGACCTGTCTTGAAAGATGTATCGATCATAGACTTTTCACCACTCTTTTCCTTATGCTTGTCAAGAGACTTCACTTTGCTAAAATTGGAGGTTATTTTTCTACTGCGATTGATTGGTCACACATACTATTCTCGAACAAGGTATGGAGCTAAGACTAAAATCATATCTGATCCTATTGCAAACTTTCATATTGAGCCTCATACACGGAGTCCAATCAATCCAAAATTTTCAGCCTTTGATCAAGAGGATCTTCCAAGCACTTATGAAGCAAATACCAAATTTGGATGTATTCCAGACTTGAATCTTGAGGAATGGGAAAATAAAATACATGCTTTTGACCATTACAAATAAATGGAGGAATCAGAATTAGGATTCTATTACTTGAATGAAGAGAATAATCCTCTTCGTTACATCACTAAGCCAAAATACAAGGATGCTAATGAGGTATGACAGCTTATTCTTTGATGGATCAAGAAGTAGGTAAGGCGTAGGAGGAGGATCTATGCTTCTTTCACCTCAAGGCACAAAGTATTACTCAACTTTTCACTTCCAGTTTTCTTGCTCAAAAAACACAGCTGAGTATGAGGCTTTGATTCATGGACTTCATTGGGCAAGGAAGAGAAGTATAAAAAACTTGCAAGTATTTGGTGATAGTGAGCTGATTGTGAATCAAGTCAGAGGAAAAATGATGCTAAGAATGATCTATTAAGGAGCTACAAAAATAGGGTATGGGATCTCATTGAAGATTTTGAAGCTTTTAGCATCAATTCCATTCCAAGAAAGAAGAATGAAGCAAAAACAGACTGGCAGCAATTGGGGCAGCATTTGATGTTGTAGAAAGTATCAAAAGTGAGAAATATTAGCCTCATATCAAGGTGGTTGTAAGGCCAACTATCCCAGACAACAACACAAGTTATCAAGTCTTCGAGAATGACCAACAAATTGTCAATTTTCTATAAGAAGTTGAGTTCTCCTCTAGAAACCAAGACAAGTTGGAACAACAGTATGGTGACCAAGTGGTGCAGCTAAGAACCAAAAAATTACCAAAAGGTCTTGTGACCTTGGATTCAATATTCAACCCAAATGATTAGTTCCGAAAGGAAAAGGAAAACATTCAAGTAAAGGGTGAAGATTCAAAGCCCATTTTAGTAGATGAAGGCAAGACATTACAAATTGGAAAAGTAAGTACTCCACAAGAGAAAGTTGAATTTGTTCAACTTTGTCAAGAATTCCTAGATGTCTTTACATGGAATTATAAGGATTTAAGAGGTTTCAACCCAAGATTGGCTGAGCATACAATTGAATTAAATCCTGAATCCAAGCCTATCAGATAGAAGCAAAGGCCGTGAATCCTCACATTGAACCTCTCATGAGGAAGGAGTTGAACAAGCTGATTGAGGCTAGCATCATCTTCCCTATCAAGCATTCAAGTTGGGTTGCAAACTTGGTGCCTGTGAGGAAAAGAAATGGAGAAATCAGATTGTGTGTAGACTTCGTGATCTAAACAGAGCATCACTCAAGGATCACTATCCACTTCCTTCAATGGAACAAATATTGCAGGTTGTAGCTGGTTACTGAAAGGTTTTCATTGTTAGATGGATACTCAGGCTATAACTAGATAATGGTGAAAGAAGAAGATCCGTTCAAGACAACCTTCACCATCAAATGGGGTACATATGCTTACAAGAAGATGCCATTTGGACTTTTAAATGCTTTGGAGCAACATTTTAGCGAGCTATGGATCTGGCATTAAAAGGATTAATAAATAAGATAGTGTTGGTGTATCTAAATGATATCACCGTCTTCTCAAAAAAGAATGCAAAGAGCCACCTCTTTCACCTCGGAAAATATTCAAGATGTAGAAGGTTCGGGGTGTCATTCAATCCAAAGAATTATTGGTCCACATTTTCTCAAGAGAAGGGTTAACAATTGACCTGAAAGAGTTGAAGCCAACCAAGTACTTCCATTGCCACAACACAAAATTCTCTCTAAATCTTCTTAGGAAGAATAAAATTTGTTCATAGATTTGTGCCTGATTTTGCCACTCTTGAGAAGCCTTTGATAATGATGTTGAAGAAGAGTTTTGCATTTAAATGGACAACAAAAAGAAAAGAGAGTTTTGAAGCCATCAAGCAAGCAATATCACAAGCTCCAACTCTTATCAACCTAGACTTCTCAAAGGAATTCATGATGTATGCTTTTGGAGGGTCAAACACTATCTTAGCTATCTTGGTTCAGCCTAACAAGGAAGGTTCAGAAAATCCCATAGCCCTCTTTAGTCGAGCTTGGAAGATTACGAAGTAAGGTATTTTTTTATTGAAAAACATGTCCTTGTTGTCATTAAGAGTTTGAGAAATTTCGGACACTTGGTCTCGAACAACAAGATCCAATTATTAGTGTCTCATGTTGGTGTCAAAGACTTTATCCTAAACAAGGATTTGAATGAGAAAAGAGCAGGTTTGATCATCCATGTAATGGAATATGACATTGAAATAGAAGTGACTAATCTAGTTTGTGGCAAGGGTCTGTGTGATCAGCTCACTTCCAAGCAACAAACTGAGTCAGCGGATGAAGAAGAGGCTATCCTATTAATGCAGAATGAGCTAGAGCATCTAGCTAACAATGCACCCATTCCATGTTGGACTCAAAATTTGGTGCATTTTCTCCAAACAGGTTCGTGCCCTCTAGAAATGAGTAGAACAAAAATAAGGTACTTTAGATTACAAGCCATCCCATATGCACTTGTTGATGGCGTTTTGTTCAAAAGGGACATCAATGGCGTCCTATTAAGGTGCATTGGGACAATCCAAATTGAGAAAGTGTTACATGAGTTCCATGATGGAGAAGCTAGAGGCCACTTTGCTCCTCGAGTAACACTTTCAAAATTATGAAGGTTGGTTACTATTGGCCTACGGTGTTTAGTGATTGCTACTCATGGATCAAGAAATGCAAAAATGTGCATTCTTCACGAGGCAAGAAAAGACTAGCAACACTTCCATTACATCCAATTTCGAGTTAACCAGTCATTCATACAATGGGGATTAGACTTCATTAGGGTCATCAATCCATATGCAAGTCAAGGCCACAAGTGGATACTTATAAAGAACAGACTATTTCACTAAGTGGACTTAAGCGGTGGCACTTAAGGAGGTAAATGAATCTAATATCTTGGATTTCTATGAAGTGATAGTCACTAGGTTTAGAGTCCATGCCACTATCATATCAAATAATGCATCGGAATTCCTTGAGTACAAGGATCACCGAATGGGTTGTCAAAATGGTGTATACCTCAAAGACTTCATCAAACTATTACCCTCAAGGTAATGGCCAAGTAGAGTCCACAAACAAGAACCTACTAAGGATTATCGGAAGAACTCTTGATGAAAATCGAGAGAACTTGGCACACAAAGCTAAAATCAGTTGTATGGGCTGATAGGATCACACCTAAGAGATCTATAGGTAATTCTCCCGTAAGCTGGTCTATGGGAAAGAGGGAGTGTTTCCTATATCATTAGAGCTTCCCATTGGAGCTCATGAATCGGATGCGATCGTTTGAGTTTTAACCCATTGAAATCATGTATGCGTAACTCATGGAATTGGAAGAGATCGGAGAACATGCAATTCAAATGATAGAAAAGATTAGGCCTTAGTCAAAATATGGTTTGATAAGAAAGAAAGAACAAGGACCTTTCAAGAGGGGACTTAATTATAAAGTGGGATTCTAACCATACAAATCCGGACAAAATTATAAGTTTGATGCCATTTGGAGTGGCCCGTATATGGTCACAAGATGTTAAAGTAGCAATGCCTTCCAATTGTCTACATTGGATGGTGAAGAATTGCATATTCTAGTCAATGGGATCTACCTCAAAAATTGCTACTAAAAGGAAAATTTCTCACCTTTGTACATATTATTCTAATATTTCTAATTTCTCCAAATGCATATGCACATTGTCTTGTTGTAGTTTAGGTTTCAATTCCCTAAGTGCTTTGGTGTAAATTCTCTATTGCTTATGCAGGTATGCTTGTATACAATCCATCTCACTCATGGAAGAGACTTGTGGCCACAAGAATTAAATCTATAGAATATTAATATTAGAGTAGGTTTGGAGGTTTTCATTGTACTCAAATAGATCAGATTTGTAGAAAATTAAATGAGGGAGAAGTTTCCACGTTTGCACAACTCTATACTCTCTCAAATCTTAAATCTAAGATTTTATTGCAAAGATAAGAGAGCATGCAACTAATTTTCAAAGTTCGAGATCAGATTTGTGTTTACTAGGTAGAATCCATGCCAAATAGATGCTTCAGACCACGAGATCATCTCACTTAGTATGCGAGATGTCCCCTATAAGTCGCCAAATTGTTATCCAAAATAAGCTCTTCCTTATTTTTGGTTAATTACACCCATTTTCATCCTTTAGTGCTTCAATCTGATTTTTAAGATATTTCAACCACTTATATTCACCTTAAAGCACATCCATCGGATGGGAAATTTCTTCCCCTTTCCATAAATATAAAGAAGTCCTTTTAACTCCTCATATTTTGCAAGTTACTGGTAGCCGACGGACCTTGGAAGGAATTTTTTCCCAAAAGCGGACCAACGGGAGTTTTTAAGGATTTTGCCAAGGTGGGCTGATGGGCCTGGGAAGTTTTTTTGCCAAGTGGAAAATTTACTGATTGCTTGGGGTCACGGAGGAAATTTTTCCCAAGAGAAAATGTGGGCCGGTGGAGTCTATGGGGCATTTTTAACTTTTGCACTTTTGCAAAAAAACGTAATTTACAAAAGCGGGTCCATGCAAGCCCGTGGAGGATCTTTGTTCCAAATTAATAAAAATGCCTAAGGCCCACAAAGGGACACGTGGCCATGTTTCTAGGTCAAAGCGGGAAGCGGGTTGTCGGATGAAACTTTAGAATTTTGGCTTTTTTTTAAAAGATGTAAAGTATAAAAGTAAGCCACACCTCCACCGACACCCAAAGAAGCCACGTGTCAGGCCTTTGTCACCGCAGAGAAGTGGGCCGATAGAGAAACTTTGGATTTTTTCCACTTTCTTCAAAAGTGCAAATTCAATTTTAGGCCCGAGAGATTTTTTCGCCCCAAAGTGATTTTGGGTCTATGGGGCTACGAGGATTTTTAAAAAAATTGGAACTTTAGTAAAAGGCGCGAAAGTGAATTTCGGGCCCGTGGATCCATTTTGCAAAACTAGTTTTTCGCCATTTTGTGTGATTTCAATTAAAATATTCGAGAGGGGCATAAATTTTGATCCAAAGCTCAAAATTCAAAAATTTGGTACCATTGGAAAGATCTCGACCTCCACTATGCCATGGAAGCATAAAATATTATTTTTAGCAAGATTTGGTGGGTGAAAATTGAAAAAGTCATTTCCCCCATTAATACGAGATCTGATTGCTTCAACTACCAGGATTTTCAATTTTGGTTGGCCATTCTTCCTTCTTCAACACAAAAACAAACATGGGGAACCAGAATGGACAAATTGTAGGTGGATTTGTAGGAGCATTAATGGCTGGTGGTTGAGCTTCCAATCAGATTTCCCACCTCCTTTTCCTCTTCTCTCTTCGCTTGATCTATAAAAGTGAGAGCTTAGCTCATTGTAAAGGGTTGGATGTTTTTGTTTGACACCCTCCCTTCTTCCCTTGTCTGCAAGTGAATTTATGGAGTTTTCAAACCTCCCATTCGAGTTATAATGAAATCTTTCCTCTTGGGCATCATAATGGATTGTATCAAATTCTTGGAGTAATAAAATAAGTCTGTGGATGATTTCAACCCTCTTTTATGTTCATTTCGTCTTCCGGATCTCTCATTACAATTACTCGGTTATATGTGCATTAATATTGTATTGCAATTTTTATGGTTTGTGTTTATTACAAGAAAGTGTTCATCATTCCCTGGTGCATCACCTCTTGTTATATTAGGTTTATTTTCTCGCATCTTCTCAACCCCGTCTCCTTGGCAAGATCTAGTAGGTTTTAGTGTAGATCCTCTGCAATTTATTTGTGTGAACTGAATAGAGGAATAGGAACTGACTTCATCTGAGAGCTCTCTTTATTTCAAAGTCCCACACTTTGAGAGATGTTCCATGATATGGAATAACACCGAGAGTTTCAACATTGAGTTGTAGACATTTAGGGTGTGTGATTTTGTACCAACAAGAAGTTAGACAAAAAAGGAGAAAAGTGCATTTTTTGGATATTCAGAGAATACAAAATCTTACAAGTTGTTTAATCTAGTTACCAGAAAGGTCATAATCAGCAGAGATGTACAATTTGTTGAAAATGAGGCATGGGATGGAAGTATTGAGAAAATAGTCAATGTAGCATAGCTATTCCTCATGATGATATGGAAAATGAAAGCATATAGTAGCAAGAGTCTTTGTATATTCCTCAAATCTTGGACATGCACCACAAGTTGTAGCACATGAACTACACCTCCATCTACATCTAGGAGGTCTCCAATATTTCAGTCATCTTCAACCATGCAAAATACACCACAAAGAACACTAGAAGCAACTCCTTTAGTACAAAACAGTCCATCATCAGATATCCCTTTGTAGTGGAAAACAAGGAGTCTTAGTGAGATTTATAATGTTGATACAACTAATGCTTTTTCAGTTTTTGCATTATTTTCTCAAGCTACAGATCTAGTATACTTTGAAGAGGCTATAAATAATGAATTTTTGGTTCAAGCCATGGATGATGAGATAGATTCCATAGAGAATAATCAGACATGGGAATTGGTAGATCTTCCAGAAGGAAAGGATGTGATAGGAGTGAAGTGGGTCTACAAGACCAAATATATTGTTGATGGTAAAGTACGAAACATAAAGCAAGGCTAGTTACAAGAGGTTTTTCACAACAATATGGATTATATTACAACGATACATTTGCACCTGTAGCGCGTTTGGACACAAGTAAGAATGGTTTCATAATTGCATCTCAAAACAAATGGCCTATTTATCAAATGGATGTAAAATCAACATTCTTGAATGGTTTTATTGAAGAAGAAGTTTATGTGAATCAACTAGAAGGTTATGAGATTGAAGGTCATAAAGGAAAGGTATACAGGTTGAGAAAATTTCTCTCAGTGGTCTCAAGCAAACACCTAGATCTTGGTATAGCGGGATTGATTATTATTTGATATAGAAGGGTTTTAGTAGAGAGCAAGGTGAGCCTACCTTATACATCAAGATAAATGAGCAACGTAAAATTTTAATTATTTTTTATATGTGGATGATTTAATCATCACTGGAAATATATCTACAGATTCATTCAAATCAGCTATGAAGAAAGAGTTTGAGATGACATATCTAGGCCTCATGCACTATTTTTTGAGCATTGAAGTTATACAATCTGGAAGTCGGAGTTTTGTTTTTCACAAGCAAGGTGTGCTAATGATTTTTGAAGAGATTTAATATGTTGAATTGCAAGCCAAAGCACCAACACTAATTGCAATAGGTTTTAAGTTAAGCAAATATGACAACGGATCATCTAAATATCCAACATTCTTTAAAAGTTTAGTTGAAAGTCTCATGCATTTGATGACTACCATGCACGATATTATGTATGGTGTGAGCCTCATGTCAAGTTTCATGCAATCTCCAAAAGATTCACATTGGAAAGATGGAAAAATAATTTTGAGGTATGTATGTGGAATTAAGAATCATGAAATTTTGTATTCAACATCAGATGAGTTCAAACTCATAGGTTATACAGATAGTGACATTTCGAAATTATAGATGACATAAAAACACATCCGATTATGATTTTCACTTTGGAACAAGTGTAGTTTCATGTGCATCGAAGAAGCATCCCATAGTCACACTATCTTCAGCAAAAGTAGAGTATGTAACAACAACATGAGCAACATGTCAGGTTGTTTAGATGAGAAAAGTGTTGAAAGATTTGAGGCAAAATCAAGAGGATGTTACACATATTTTTTGTGACAACAATTCAGCAATAGCATTGTCCAAAAATCATGTTTTTCACAAGAGGAGAAAGCACATAGATACAAGGTATCACTTCATCAAGGATTTGGTTAACAACAAGGAAATTTGTCTTGAATTTTATAGATCCAAAGATCAGTTTGTTGATATTTTTACAAAAGCTTTGGGAAATGAATTTTTCGAGTATTTGAGAAGTTGTTTGAGATTTTTGATCAAGAATATGTCGAGATCCGGAAGTGCACACTCATATCTAGAATAATAAAGTTTGATGCTCAAAATTAAGGGGAAGTGTTAGAAAAAGAGTTTAATTTTGTCCCTAGAAAAGAAAAAAAGTAGTTTTCTTTTTACATGCTTTTAGTTTTAAACAATTCAATTTTTGATTCTTAATTTTAGGAAAATCTATTAAAGAAAATAAGTCAAAAAGATTTGTATTCTTGCACAAAATTATGTGCTCTTTTAGCATGATATATATTTGTAAGAGTTGAGTGTTTTTATTGTTAGAAAAAGCCATCTACATATTAGAGGAAATTGTAAGTGTTTTTACACGCATTCAAAGATTGTATTGAGTTGAAGCTCTGACAAGGAAGAAGAAATATATGCACATAAGTGTTGATCTCGAGTTTGGAATAATCTCTTTTATTTGCGGTTCTCTATATTTTATTTATGTTATTTACTATTGTATGTGTCAAATTTATACAAGTAACAAATTTAGTGAATTTACACATTCCATCGCCTTTCTATTGAAGACACATCTAAGAGAATTTACATGTAATGTGTTTCAATATTTTCCCATGGTGTTAACAGAAACCCTAATGACCACCCCCAAACCCTACATCAAATGAAACATCAGATCAGAAAAATAAAAACCTAAAGCGCAACAGCGATGACAACACTCTTGCGGCCCTTCTTGATGGGGGCCAATGGAGTCACTACTACAAAATGACTGTTGTGCCTCGACGGAGAGAAAATAGACCTCTTTTCGATCCCATCTGCATTCTCATTTCTCAACCCCTGGGGTGTAGCTTTGAGGATATTATTAGGAAACACAACATAGTCGTACACTTTTGATTCCTTTCTAAGATAACTCTTCAATGAACATCGAGTAACAGAATGTTCTATCGGGGATTTAACCCTCGCATCTGAAGAGACCTGAATCGAACCTCTCTAAATTGAATTTTAGATAAGTGTAAGTCCTAGGCCACGAAAGTCTTCTGCCATAGATTTTTCTTAGCCCAAGCGGCAAAACCATCTTTGCTTTTTTAGTGCAAAAACTGCTAATTCCTTCAAATTTGAATGGCTTGGACCAGATAAATTAGGCACAAATGAATGATAAGTAACTGAAATTGAAGATACACATAAAATGACAAGAATTGGACTCTGGATTTCAGCGAGGATTGAAGTATAATATGAAATGTTTACACGCGGATCTTGTGCTCAACCTGTAATCGAACTCGTCCTCTTTGGAAAATGCTAAAAACAGTATAAAGCTAAGGAAAAATCAAGAAAGAGCAGATAGTGGGGGATAAGGAAAAGTGGAGAAATGGATTTTTGTATTTATAGAAAACGTAATTGAATCGAGTTCGACTTATCTCAGGGAATCGGATAATCCGTCAAATTTGTGCAAATAACGTGAATGACTGGAGGCTCCTTCCTATCAGAGGAACGCCTTCCGTCCTAATTAAAATGTGGTCACTAAAAACTATCTTGGCAGTGGCCGTCAAGTTTAAAGAATTGATATTCTAACTATATCTTCTAGAGAATTGTAAAGAAGACCTCCCTAAAGATATATAAATAGGCCCCTACCTCTATATCTAGAGAAACCCCACCCCTCCAGGTAGAATAGAGGGGCTATCTGCCCAGCTAAGAGTAGAGCGTATTGAGCATCTATTATATGGTCTAGCTGTGAGTAGTATGTATATTGATTCTCTATTTTTGTGTTTTTTAATTAAGATCCAATGCAAATAACCTTTTACATTTGATTTTAAAGATTTAAGAATTTTATTTTAGGATAATAACAAATATATATATATTTTTAAATGTTAGGGTTTTTGTTCTTATCTTTTATTATTTTTATGTTATTGAATATATTAAAAGAAAATATTTCTTCATAGAGTATTCAAATAATTGTCTAATCAATGAGAAATATTTTATAAAACTTAAGATTTTTTTTTCTTATTTTTATTTGTTTAGTGTTTCTTAATTTTTGGGCATTTCTTCTTCTCATTTTAAAAAAAAAAAAACTTACTCTTTTTTTTTTTTTTTGTATTTATTTGATTGATTTAGTATCTATATTTATATTTTTAATTTTTCATATATTTAAATGAATTTTATTTCTTATTATTTTATTTCATTTTTTCATGTCAACCATTAAAAATGAACACACTCGCTCTGATATAGCCTTTCACCTCCCCCTAGATACCATTATAAGAACATCTTTCATTACAATTATTCAATAATAGCAATTATAATAGGATGGTAAGACACTTTAAAAACATGCATTTAATTAATAAAAGAGTGCAAAGAGACAAATCAAAAAAATATAAAATATAAAAGTTAAATTGTTAAGATCTTTCTATCTAATTTTTTTATTGATGAAGAAAGTAGGGTTTGTTTGTATTTCTAAAATTGTAATTGAAGAAATGAATGTAAAGTTGAACCATGAAACAAAGAGTTGGTGGTGCACTTCTTAGGTCATCTTTCCTTCTCAATGACTCAATCATGTTCCAATTGCATGTTACGAATCTTCTCTAGCAATTACCTCTAATCCTACCTTCTATTCATACATATATTTGTGCCCTTGCCAATATTTAGAGTTGTTTTCCTATCATATAAGTAATGATAAGTACTTAAGTAAGGTTCTTGACTACCCTCACTATTCACATTACCTTTTTTTCCAAGTTGGTAGTCCATTTGTCCATACTCAACTCTTGTCTCCTTATGGAGTCTTCTAAACTCTTCCTCGTTATTATTTCATACATAACCTCATCTCAACTAAGATACAAATTGTCCTAGCTTAGTGTGTTCCATCTAGTATTCTATGTCTTGTTCCTTAGCTCTCTGTTAAGATGCTCTAACTCTCTCTCTCTCTACTTGTACAACTCCTCAAGCCTTTTCTAGAGATGACAATCAAATAGATATCTATAAGCTTTCAACACACCATCCATTCCCTCTCCACATGCATAAATTGCATGGTCATCAACTAGTATTGGAAATATTGGCTGTGCTTCTTCTCCAGTCCATATTTGGGTTTCTCAAGCTCTTGTCATGCTTGACATTAGAAATAACGAGTGCTAGTCATCATCTTGGTAAGTAGTAATCCTAAATCACTTCCTTATAGGTACACAAACCTTTGTCTTCCTCATTCAAGATTGTTTTATACTCCAAGTCCCTTCAAGAGCTCCCTAGCATACCTCTTGATGTCTCTTACCATGCACTTTGCCTCACAATGGAGTCTTTCCTCAAATGCATTCACAAGACCTTTTCCACCTTGTTTAACATGTTCAAGACATCAAATTAAATCCTTTAGACTCCCTAATGAGTACTCAAGCAATGAACTTCAATTATGTATTCTTGTAACTCTACCCCTAGGTTTCTCAAGGTTCTTAAATGGTCTATCAAGGATTCAATTGTAATTAGTAAGTATCCATGGCATGATTTGACATCCTCTAGACCTCTCTCACCATAGTCGGTGTGTCCCCGATCCTTCTTATGTTGTTCTATATCTAATTTTCCATTTTACCTTTCTAACAACCCTTCACTATGATTTAGCAAAGTCTTACTAACCCTTATAATCATTCTTTATTAAAATTGAAAGTAAATGCATTATAAGATTCCCTATAGAGTCACTCTAACATATCAATCATACTTGGATAGGTATCTTTCAACCTTCATGCATTGGTTCTTCATCTAATTTGTCCATTTTTCCTCCTTTAACTCTTTCTCGGTGACTTGTTTCAGTCACATACCCTTTACAGTTCATCATTTTTTACTGAAATGAAGGCATCTCCCTTATACACTTATCCCTAGGATCATTAGATTATCTTGATGGGGCCTTATTTTAACATCACCATTAATTTAGAGTTATATCTATTAAGGATTCTCAACATTTTTTCCCTTTCATTTGTAAACCTGCACACTGTGTATTCTCAAAACGAACTTGAAATAACTATTAAGAATATCTCCAATTGTATGTAGCCAATCCCATAAAAACATGGGGAAATTCTAGGTCATGTGAAGACAGAGAAGATTTGAAATGTTTGGCTAAATTGGCCTATCCAATAAAAAGATAGTGAGAACCCTAGACGAGCCCGAGAAGGGAGAAATTGCTCTAAAATGTTCAAGACAAAATTTCAAGGTTGGTAAAATTTGTATATGATCCTTATAATCTCCTTCATCAGTTAAAGGTGACCGAGGGATTTGGAAGTGAAATAAGCCCTCTCTGATTTTCAAGCTCTCATCTTGATACACTCTTCCACACATAGTCATCTAAAACATGCAATAAACACTTAAACAAAAGAAAATTTCTTTATTCAAACTTCATACATTCATTATGAATCATCCTCCAACATTTTTCAAGCTTCTTCTCTCAAGTTCTTTTTTTAGTACATGTTCCATATATATACTTTGTACATAGGCTCTATACAAAATTAGCACCTCTCCCTTAGGATTCACTTTGTTCATACACTCAATTTTTATATTTGCTAACCCCTTCTCTCATGACACTTGACCTTTGCTTCCTATATTCATGGTTCTTGTTTCCTCATTTCATGTTTTAAGGATAGGATATGATCTTCCTTGTTGAGATTATCACTCAACCATGCATACAAAGTGGAGGGGTTGGTTTTGACCACCTCAATGACAACTAAGACCACACAACTCTGACCTCCACAATATCTCAATATCCCAACTACTTGATGCTATATTGTAGCCTATGAAAACTCATCTCATTTCACTATTTATTACATGTCATTCTCACAAATTCACATGGAATTCTTCAAATTCAAACATATTACTTTTGGAGGGAACTTTGAATTTGACCTATACTACAAACTAAGTCCTCCATCTTGTCTTAAATACTTATTCCAAGGAATTTATAGCTATCTAAGACCTTCATATACAAGGCTTATTGACTAAAATGAATAGCTTATAAGAAATGGTTTGATGCTCCTGCATCAAACTATCCTTACTACTCGTAAAGAGTCCAACTCTATATTTAAATTATATATTTTACCGATAGAACTATACACCTCAAATCCTCATAATGAATATCAAGATTTTGAATTATTTTTTATGAATATCCCAAAAGTATTACATGATTTCATTTTAGATTTATGAAATTGAGATCTATTTTATATACAAATAACTTATACTTGATAGAATGAATTCCAGTTCATACGTGTACTAATAATCATACAAGATATAACATTTTCAACTACAATAAACAATTACAAAAATTATTACGAAATAATATTAATGAAGTCATGATCTATTTTTTCACATTTACATATACTATATATTTCAACATCATAAAATTATTTTATTATAACTTGTTTAAATTATGTGATATTTTTAAAAAGTGTCAATGTTTATAACATGTATATCTTGTTCAATTTTAAAGGTAGGTGCTTCATTCTTTTGAATTCAATAGGTTATGTTTTATAATATGATATTCAAATAAAAATAATACAACCACATGGTGCTTAAAGGTGGATTAAGGGGATTAATATTGTTTAAACACATCTTTTTTATTTTTCATTTATTTTAATCATATCCATCTTCTAAACTATGACAACAACCAAATTTTTCACCTTATTTTTCTCTCTTGCATTCATTTTTGCTTTTACAAGAATTTTTAAGTTAGTTGAGTTTATGAAGCTTGTCTTGTAGAAAGATCTCTATGGTAGCCTTCTCATTGGTGATTTGGGCCCTCAAATAGCACTAACAAAGAAACAAACTCTCCCTCGAAAAGCTCGAAGGTGTATAGGGCATAAACAACACGCTTATGATGTGATTTTGATCATAATTTCTCCAAAATATTGTCCTCGGAAATTGAAGGTTCTAAATATCATTCAAACAAGGGTTGCGTTGAAGTAGCAGTAGACTGCCATAAAAGCATAAAAGCAAATTGTTTATATGCAAAGCAAGAAATTGGTAAGGAACTCAGAACTAAAATAGATTTCATGAATGTCTATCAAGTAAGGTTGAGCTATTTCTACTTCCAATTGGTTTTCCCAACACTAAGGATTCAAGATAAACACTCATGTCCATTGTTTTTCTTACTTTTTGTTTGTTATTCATAGTTAGATGCAAGTTTTGTTTATGTTTTCAACAACACCACTTATTACAAGTCCTTAAAGCATTCAAAACTATCAATTTGAAGTAGAATTGGAATGCATATTGTGATTCTCGTAAATTTCATTAAGCAATCGCACTTAATAGTTTACAAATCCTAGAGCAAGAGAAAAGAGGGGAAAAGAAGAAAACCAGCTAAGTGTCAAGTCTAATGAGGAAGTTAGAAGCGTAGTTCCTCGATCCTTTTCACGGGAAGCTTCAAATTTTCTCAAGCCTTCAAACTCAAAATTTGATAAAGTTTTGATCCTTTATAAACCAGCTTGTGCACCACCTCATTTATATTTGAAATGCTTTGGACAACTTGACACGTTTCTTTGGTCATGTTTAATTGGAACCAAAAAATGGTTCTTACGAACACCTAATTTCTAAAGCAGAAAAACCCTCAACCTTTTGTATCCTCCACACTGTTTTGATGCCAGAAAACTATTGCTAACAACATCTTCCATACATGGTATGCATCCAAAATTGGCATGAGTACTTTGAATCTAGATAGTGCCTGTTTGCAAGCATCCCAAAAGATGATCCTGTTGCATTTTTAAATTTGAATGACTGCACACAGCACAAGAGTTAACTGCTTGTGGTAGAATGCCCATCCTCATAGATACAGGCAATACAAGACTCTCTTGAGAATTCGAAGTGAATACTTCCCACCTGTGAGTGGCAAGAATTTTTAAAAATAATTTGGCAGATAGTAATGTTCAAAAAGTTTTTCCAAGAAAAAGTCTTTAAGATATATGAACAGATCTGCATGAGAATATACACAAGCTTCTGCTGCACTAAAGAAAAACTCTAGATGGTAGAAAAAGCCATCTTAGGCTCTGAACTGGAATAGTTAAGTTTATCCTATATAGCCATACAACTCTTAAACTGTGAAGAATTTTGAATTTCTAGATATGTGAAGGAATTATACCTTAGCTTGACTGCAACAAAAGACTTTTAAGTTAAAAGGGCATATTGTGATAGTCACATGATACGACCGAAAATAGGGCAGGATAATCCACATGTGTATCATGCAGGAAGATAGTCACATATGAAAACCAAGCAGCTAAAGCCACTTGTCTGTAGCATGCAACAAGGAGGCGAGACAAAAAGTACCTCAAACACATGTCAAATTTTAAGGGAAAATAAAAATTTATTAAAAGCGGTCATATTCATGCGTATAAGGTTGGGTGAGTTTCAGCAATGAGGATTAACATTCCACCAATCACGGACTATGCAAATAAAACATTTACCTTTAGACTATAGAGAATTTCAAAATAATTTACCCGAACATTAGCTTTTGGGTATTCTATACACAAATTAATAGATATAGGTGAAAACAATATTATCTTGCATGATGTACTAATAAATAGAATGTCCTTATTCCTTATGTCCTTCTTTAAGTGGAATTTTGAATATTTTCCTTTGTTAATGGTGAATAAAACTCGTGTGTGTGTGTGTGTGTGTGTGTGTGTGTGTGTGTGTGTGTGTGTGTGTGTGTGTGTGTGTGTGTGTGTGTGTGTGTGTGTGTGTGTGTGTGTGTGTGTGTGTGTGTGTTGTATAGTAAAATATGAAACTAAATAAGGGTAAGAGAGTAATATACACATTAGTTCAAGATTCAAAGTTAACTATAGGTCATTCTTCTATACTTTTCCAATGTTAATATTGTACATGATAAAAATCATTATCTATTGACATACCTATCTAAGAAAATTTATTTGTGGAATTAACTAGCATGCCTATATTATATAAATATATGTAATATATGCTTTGAGAGGTGAAGTTCATGAGACACCTATATATTTATATTATCTTTGTTGTCATCATCATCATCATCCCCATCTTTATTATCACCACTATTGTTTCAACCATCGTTATTTTCCTCTTCGTCATCATCGCATCGTCATCATCTTCTTGTGTTGTTTTCATTTTCATCATCATCATAGTCAATGTCATCATTTTTACGATCGATATAATCATTTTCATCATCATCCTCGTCATTATTATCACCACTATCGCTACCACCACCATCATTGTCATTGTCATCGTCGTCATATCGTCATCATTATCATCAATATTAATCTTACTACTAAAATTGATATTATTATTATGATTTATAAAAATAAAAAACTCTTATTACTAACACTATATTATTATTATTATATTAATAGTAATAGTAATAGACATCATAAATTCCATCCTTATCATCATGGTTATCTTCATCTTAATCGTGGTCATTGTCATTGTTCACCTCATCCTCATCATAATGATCATCACCGTCTTCGACGTGGTTTTCATTTCATCATAATCTTAGTCTTTTTCAACATTTTCATGATTGATTTAAGCTTCTTGACCACTATCATCATCATTATGATCACCATCTTCCGGCATGGTCATTCTCCTCCATCATCATCACATCCTTAATATCAATTATGTAATATTAATTAAATTTAATTTACTATTATTAAATTCTAAATAATGTAGCCAAATTAAGAACAACCAGATATCTTACCGAATAAAATGAAGTCCAAAAGAAAATAGATCTCCTTCTTCATTCCCAAATAATGAATTACAATGTTTCCTAAATAGGAAAATAACTCCCAACTCGAGTTGCCAAGTAAACTCTAGCTAACTCGACTAAATCTACTCTAGGTGGCGAAATTACTATTTTTAGCAAGCTTTACTAAAACCTGCTATTCTTAGTAAGTTCGCATGCTTATTCCTACGGTACGTAAATTCCCACACATCTTCTACATCCCTAAATTAGAGGAATTTCCAACTTTCTAACTCACAATGCAATTAATAGACTAAAATTAACTAATGCTTAAAAATAGGAAAATACCAAACTATAACTTAAATCCTAATTATCGGCCTCAAGATGGCGGATTTAGGGCCCGAAAACATGTCGAAAACTTGCCCCAACCAGTAGGGCTAGTTGCGCTCGTTCCTCTCATCAAAACACGTGGTTTCAAAAAAACGGACTCAAACGAACACCCGAACTCAAGTTATGACCTTGTCAAATTCTCGCTAATTCGAGCGCATCACTAAACGATATGTAATATAAATGATAATATATAATATACATTTTCATTTATTATTTTAATTATTAATATATAGTATTAATTTTATTTATTTAATATTATTAAATTAGAAACCATATATAATATAAATGTCAATACATAATATAAATTATAATATATATTATATAATTTTTTAAAAGTGAGGCCCCTATAAATATACTATTTTAGGTTTTTATGTAATTATTTAAAAGCAATATTATACTATGTAATTTATTATATTATATTATAACTATATTATTATTATTATATTAAGAGTAATAGTAATATGCATCATAAACGTCATCCTTATCATCATGGTTATCTTCATCTTAATCATGGTCATTATGATCGTCATCATCTTCGACGTGGTTGTCATTTCATCATAATCTTAGTCATTTTCATCATTGTCATGATCGATTTAATCATCTTGACCATTATTATCATCATTATGATTACCATCTTCTTGATCATGGTCATTCTCCTACGCCATCATCACATCCTTGATGACAATTATGTAATATTAATTTTATTTAATTTACTTTTATTAAATTATAAACCATAGATAATATAAATGATAATATATAATATACATTTTAATTTATATTATAATTATTAATTTTATTTACTTAATATTATTAAATTAGAAACCATATATAATATAAATGATAATATATAGTATAAATTTTAATGTATATTATAAATTAAAATAATAATATCTATTATATAAATTTTTAGAAGTGAGAATAATACTATTTTAGGTTTTCCCGTATATAATTTTTTTGTAATTATTTAAAAGAGATATTATATTATATTATTTATTTAAAACTTGAGGTCCCCTATAAATATAATATTTTAGGTTTTTCTATATATAAATTTTTAACGTAATTATTTAAAAGTGATATTATATTATATTATATTATTTATTTATTTAAAAGTAAGGGCCCTTATAAATATAATATTTTAAATTTTCCCTTATATATAGTTTCCTTTTCCTATTTAATTATTTTAACTCATTTCTTTTCTATTTAATTTTTATGTATCGTATAATTTATCTACATATTCACCTCTTGAAGTAGATTTGATCTATATAATATTATATAAAATACCTTTAATACTTCTTATGTAATTTTTTTACATCAGTATCCACGTATAATATATAATATACATTTTAATTTATATTATATTTTATTATTTTAATTATTAATTATTAGCATTAATTTTATTTACTTAAAATTATTAAATTAGCAACCATATATAGTATAAATGATAATATATATTATAGATTTTAATATATATTATAAATTATAATTATAATATTTAAAATTTAATTTAAAATCTAGACCATATTCTAATGTAATTATTTAAAAGTGAGGGTCCTTATAAATATAATATTTTAGATTTTCCACTATATAGTTTTTAAATTAACAAAAATTGTTTTTACTTGTTTAAACAATTTACTTCCCCACACTAGAGAATTTAACAAATTAAATTACCAAAGTGGTTTTTACCTTTACATTATTTACTTCCCCACACCCACGAATTTAACAAATTAAATTACTAAAATACGTAATTATTTAAAAGTGAGCGCCCTTAAAAATATAATATTTTAGATTTTCTCCTATATAATTTTCCTATTTAATTCATATGTATTGTGTGGTAATTAATTTTCTTATTTAATATTTATTATATTTACTTAATATAATGTACTTGTATCTACTTATATCTAAAATAAAATATTTTAGATTTTCCACTATATAGTTTTTAAATTACAAATTAAATTACTAAAGTGTTTTTTACCTATTTAAACAATTTATTTGTTTTAATTTTTAAATAATTCAATTCCCACAATCGAGAATTTTAAAAAAATAAATTACTAAAGTATTTTTACCTTTAAATTATTTACTTCCCCACACCCGAGAATTTAACAAATTAAATTACTAAAGTGTTTTGTAACTTCCCCACGAATTTTACAAATTAAATTAGTAAAGTGTTTTTTTATAAATATCACGGGCACAAATTTCAAATTTCATGGGCACGACATCATACTCCTCCACTCAATATATATAAATGAAGATGCCTCTCGAACATAAATAGGCACCTCAAGAATGATACCTCTCATCATATTTTACATAAATTTTCTAAAATAAATATTCGGTAGATAAGAATATTAATAAGTGAAAATCACATTGCAATATATTTATAATACCCTAATTCATATGATAAAGAGCTTCAAAAAATGAAGTAATATTTGGATCGAGCTCATCCAAGTCATCAATCCATTGTTATCCATGTAATAACAATCACTTTTAAGATTGACCATGATCGGTGTAATGCGGTGTTTGATTGCACTGCAAATCACTTCAAGTTAATAAAGCACTTTGTCAAAAGGATTTAAATAATTTAATCCTCCTCGATTCATAACAAACTTCATTTAAAATATTTTTTTAGTTTTTACGCCGAAGGCGTTCCCCCTATGGTAAAGGACCTCCGGACGTTTCTGCGACTGTCTTAAAATTGACGGTTTGACGGCTGTTTGGACGTTTTCACTTTTCCGGCTATTTTAACATTTTTTTTTGGCGCCGTAAGGGTCGATCCGATCCACCACGGCATTCCTCCAAGGGGTTTTTTTTTCCGTGATGCGAGGAGTGCGTTTCGCGTGTAAATGCTGAAAGCGATAGCAGGTCGACAATGAGGCATACGTCCGCGTCGGATAACTCTTACTACTGTGTGATGAGCTTACTGTCGATCAATTAGTTCGGCCGTTAAAGACGACCCTTAGTTAGCATATGATTGTGTTTTTTAAAACTAGATATGACTTTCTTGGCGTCGTCTTCACTGATTGGAACCGCTCCGGGTGTCGGAATTATTGGTTCTTCGTAGTTTTGTTATTATTTAAAGTTTTAATTTTTCCCGTATCATTATTACATCGTCGACAACAATCCACTTTTAATTATCTTTGGATGAATCTCTCCACCTTGTTTCAAAGCTCCCATTTTGGCACACGTAGGGAGGATCTTTGTGAAAGTTGTCGAATTTGGCTTTACACTGCGACTTGCATTTGTTTGCAATCGTATATGTGGAATGCAATGTGAACGCCGAATGCTTTTACAGGAATATCGAGCACCTGGCTTTTCCTCAAGCTCCTCCTTTTCCTTTGACACTAAATTAATACCTTTTGGATCAACCCCAAAATTTGGTTCTTTTAGCGCGGGAGTCTGCTTTTGGTTTTGCATCCAAAGCCACAGGGGTTCGTGGGGGCACGAGGTTGTTTATTTGGGACAAAAGTAGGAAGTGAAGATTTGACTCCATCTTCTCGCTTCTCGGGAGTACAGACAATAGTTCTTCTCCTTTCCATTATTTCAGACAAAGAAATGACACCATTCCAAGAATGGAAGTGGCTTGGGGACAATTCAGGAAGTACCCATTGAGACCGTGAAGAGAAAGAAAAAGTAGTATTTATCAACTGATGCTGCCCTATTTCAGTATATAAATGGGGGATGGAAGGAACGGGAAAAAGGCGAACTTAGATTGAATGTCCCCACAGCTGCCGAGCATCTTTGGAAGGGCAAGGCTTGTGAGCGAGGGCCGGGGTTATTATAGATTGATCCTCAACACTGAATGTTTATCCGGATATGAAATTAACCGGAATGGAGAAACGGGGTTTTACTTTTGCTTGCTTCAACAAAGGTCTTTGGTGAAGCCAAAAGAAGGCTCTACCTTTCTTTGAAGTTTAAGGACAGTTCTATAAATGAAGACTTCCACGCAACCATAGAAGCACATAAAGGTAAATCACCAGCTGAATTGAACACACTGAACAATTTTCGAAAGTCTGTTGAAAGTCCAGAAATACTTAACAACACTACTGAACCTTGAGATCAATGAAGCTATTTCTTTTCATGGATCATCTGCAAAAGGAAAAGGAATTTCGGTAAACTGGCCACAATGGTGCTTTTTTTTTTGCATCTTTACATCTGAATTCACATTTTCTCATACGGTGGTTTAGCTCTTTAATTTTTTTTCTTCTTCGTTCTTTTTGGAACGTAAGTGCTGCTTTGGCCGTGGGCGATGGAATAACAGACAGCTTTTATCTTTGCAATCAGGGCCATTAAGGTTGTTGGGGCCCATATACAGTATTTCTTGCAAATGATTAAAGGGAGTATGTCTGCTCCAAATTGAACCCAGGTATTTAATGTAGCAAAGTGCTTCAACTTGCTACTAGATCACAACCTGGCAGACAGATTCAGCTCTTTGAGCTAGGAGCAGAATTCACTTTGGATTTATTTCCAATTTTTCTCCAAATCTTACCGTGAACACAAAATTTT
The DNA here is from genome assembly GCA_018340775.1 of Taxus wallichiana var. yunnanensis. Classification (NCBI taxonomy): domain Eukaryota; kingdom Viridiplantae; phylum Streptophyta; class Pinopsida; order Cupressales; family Taxaceae; genus Taxus; species Taxus wallichiana. Next base: position 139,688,877 of record CM031236.1, read on the forward strand.
GCGGCCTATAAAGTTTGTGCATGTTCACGGTAAAACGAAATTCATTTGCAATGGACTTGTTAGTATATTTTTTCTAAATGCTAGGCAAATCCAAATGTAAATGCAAGCTTGCTCTGTGAGATCTGTGCAAGTTTTCCTTTTTAATTTAACTTGTCTAAGGTTCAATAGCGAAATTTTCTTTCGGATATTTATTCAATAGAATATGATGAGAATTACTTACATGTGAAGTGCCTCGCATAATTTAAATATCTATACATGTCAATTGTTGAAAACTACACAAATAATGTGAATTGGCAAGGTAGTACGAGGCCTTCAGCATGTTTTGAAAATTGACCTTTATGTAGTTATGGCCTCCATTTGGGTTACGGTGATACTGGTTGACTTCCAACTTGTAAAATAAGTTGATAAATCTGCATGTGTGTGCATGTGCATGTGAACCGGTGAAGTTGTCATGTGTTGTTTCTTTTGTATATTGATAAAGACTAGATTTAGCTTAAAGGTTGGACATGTCTTTGAAGATAGTTTTATGACATGCCTAGGGCACGTATTCTTATTTTTTGGGTTTCATGTCCTTATTCTACTGATTTTAAGTCATGTGGCATGTTTTTGTTTGCTTTTCCAATCATCATGCACTTGCTTTCTCCCAAACATTACAAGATAGGTTTAATATGTCAATAGGCATACCGCAATGATGCAAGAAGAGGTGAGATCTAATGGTGTGACGATGTACTTTTTTATTTTGTACAAGAAATTTGACGTTCACTTAAAAGTGTTTTTTTTTTTTAAACTTTGAGAAGTCAATCAAAAACCAGTTATATCTCGACAAGACAAACGAGAGAATTTAGAGCCCTTTTTGCAGAAAATAAATTTTTCCTTGGTGGAAAATATGAAGAGATTGTAATGACATTATTAATAAATGTGGTATGTGTAAAACCTAAGATAAGAGCCCGAGATTGATATCTATCAAAGCATTTTTCAAATAGATGTCTATTCAATAAACTCCATATCAAATAAAATGAGCAATGTTGAACTTAGATTGAATAAAAAAGGAAAATAAAATTAGAATTGCACCCTAGTTCCCCTTTCAAATTTGAAGTTTCAAGTTGCCCATTGCATAAATGATACATTATTAAATATAAGGAAAAATAGAACGGTGCTCTATATCTTGGACCTCAAATTTGGGTTAGAAGCTTGTCAATCAGGTACTTATATTTTCTATTGAATTCTTGGGTGCACATACATACGGTAGCAAAACAGATCCCAGAGAGCAAGGACATAAGACTTTTGTGCAAATGTGAAAGGGGAGTTCTATGTGCACATTCAAATTAAACATAAAAAATACCCTTGATTAAAGACCTGGAACTAAGAACGTGATTTAAACTTACAAAGGATCTCAATGGACATTTGGTGGGCTATGACAAAGCTCTCATTGCACATTTAGTGGTCTGTGATAGACAATTCAATGTGCATTTGATGGATCTTTTGAGGGCCTTTAACGATTAAGAATAATAAGAGGGATAGGTTGATATATCTCGAAGATGGGCAGAGCATAAGCAAAAGGCTACCACTCATGATATAAAATCTGCAAATGTACAAAAGTCTTCATGTATTCATGTTTAGTTCAGATAAAATAGCCCGCAAATGTACAAAAGGCTACCACTCATGATATAAGATTTGCAAATGTATATGTACGAATTTGTAACAAATTTGAAATGTAGAGATAACACCTTTAAATGTAATGCTTCATATATATTCCTACACTTACAAAATCATTTACACCCTTATCAATAAAGAACTACAAAAATAATAACTATCCCTATAAATCAAATAACATATACCGTTCGCGCTTCACATTGCATTATACACATGCGATTGCTTACTTATATTATTTTTGTCATTCTAAGTTTTTTTTTATTCTAAGTTTTTTTATTCTAGGGACTTCCCTGTAATTTTGGTGCCATAAGTTGTCCGCTTACGATCCCTCCACCAATCTTAATAGGGATGCCTAAACAATATTAAAATTAAAATTAAAATTATGACCTTAAAAATTAACTTTTATATTGAGAAAACCAAAATTGTTAAAGGCTATTTTTAAACTTTCATGTTGTTATTTATTATTTATATGATTATGTTGATGGAATCCCTTCTCCTGCATCTTCCATACGCGTGGTAAATACGACTTTGTGAAGGATTTGGGAGGATGATCTGGAGCGAAGGCCTTGAGCAGTTTGGCTGAGCACCATCCTCAAATTCCTCTCTTGGCAATCCCAATCCTGAAGCCTGAGGTCCTTTAGAGCCTCATATTCACTTTGGGTATATATTCATATTCTGTTGGGCATATATACAGCATACCAACACTGCACCGAAGGGACACCCACAAGTCCAATTCTTCGGGCAAGCACAAAAATCAGTGAGTTTTCAATACCCATATCATATTTGATTTTTGGGTTTTATATACTTTTGTAAAGGTTTCATCTTTTTTTCTTCTACGAGAGTAGTGATTGGGAGAATAGCTTGTGACAGAAAAAAACCCAAGTTTTGATTAGTCCTAAAAAAACGAGTACTTGCAATCACATTACTCAGATGAAATCGAATGAATAAAAATTTGTATGGATTTATGTAGTGGGTATATCTGTTTACAGACCAGATTTGGAAAGTGGTGATACTTTTTGGGTTTTGTGCATCGCCTACTGTAGCAAATACAGGTTTATTTATTTATTTTGCTACCCATTTACTTTTTGGATCTTACACATGGGTCATTTTTGGAACAAGGAATCTGCAAGTTGTTTAATCTATATCGAGTAGAAATTGAAATTTGATACACATTTTCTTTTAACCTGCCCAATTATGCAGATTGCAATTGCATTTTAAATCAACACAATCAAGCCAAGCTTCGGGAATATATTTATTTTTATATTGGAGTGAAGGTTTACAGAGTTTGGATGCCCAATGGATTAGGCTATCACATTTTTAACTGACCAGTCTATACCAGAAATAGATAACATGCTGGAGGTACCCATCTCAAAATGATACAGAATAAGCATAAATAGCAAGGGCAAAAAAATTGGGTCGTAAAAACCTTCTTAGAAGCAAAAAAAACTAGTAGAAAGGCATTGGTCTAGACACAGCTTGTGTAAAATTCTTCAATTCTTTTGCATTGATAAGGCTTCTTAGACTTGATTTGGAGGCCGTGTTCAGCTGGAGGATCAGCACCAACAACAGTATCATTATTATCTTCAAATTCTATGATAGTTTCTAAGTTAGGCAGATCAGTTTCCCCATGCCAGTCTTCTCGGTTGGTGGTACCAATAGTGGTTCTTCAGCATGAATCACGATTTCTTCCATCCTCGGTTCTGAAATCACATGCATTTTACCTTCTTGAAATTTATCGTTAACTCCTCTGAATATCTCCTCATTGACTAATTTTTACCTTCAGAAATCGGGATATTCTTCTGGGGAATCTCTCTGGTATTCAGAGTATTCTGCACATTTACTGGAACTCTATTCCCATAAAAAAGATAGAGTGTTATGTTTCCATGTGACCCACACAGTGATGAATTTGTATAAGGTGAAACAGAAAGATCGACATTTTTAATCTTGTATGGCCACTTCTTAGTGGCACTCCCCTGTGCACACTTTAAAACCATCCGAACACTTGAGATCTCCATGTGACATATCTATTCTTTCTCTTTATTTCCCCAGCATCATCATGGATGGGAAAAAAAAGTCAGATTTGGTTTTGTTAACAATAAAGCATTTCAAGGAATAACGAAAAATATAGGGTTAGGACAGAGGTCTTCTAAACCTTAGGTATAGGTTCAAATCCTATTGGACGTAATAATATTCATTTATATTTCAAGATTTATTATTGTGCTTGGAAATGTAGCCAAGTTATTAATTAGGATTAAGAACAGTTTTCTGCCAGTGTATCATTGTCATCTTTCTTTTATGGAGAAATCCCCGATCCTTCTTTATGATTCTTCATTAGCTGTTGACAAGAGGCCATGCCTGATTCTTCTTGCATCTTATTAGAAGGTCGAATGGTAATAGTGCCCGGTAATCCCAAGGGTCAAATGTCACATTAGGGGTGAATTCTCCTTCTTTTACCCAATGGGCCAACACTCTTTCAAGTGCTCCTGTAGAAACAATATTCCCTTTTAATCAAGTAATCAACCTATTTGCCCCTAGCATGTGGCATGTGATCGGGTCTATCTGAGGATTCAGGCGAGCTAACAGTGTTAACAAGGCCACTGTTCCTCTGCATGTTCTCAACTATATTATCACCACCTTTTTGTACCTGATGTTCCTCCTCTTCCCGCACCAATGCATTCAATGCCTCTTTATCTTCTGCAGAAGTCAATTTGCCCTGAATATTACCACTATCCTCTATCACATTGGGTGGTGGTGGAACTCTTGGTATCCTAGCATACAATTTCTTATATTTTCCCTTGTTCGGTAGGTGTCCTGTTCTGAGAAACTCCCTCAAATCCTGCCTCTGCATATCAAACTCCATAGCCACTTGCAAAACAGACAGAGAATGACTTCACTTCTGGAGTCAGTAGGGTCCCTGCCCTTGTTTTGAAACTAATGCATAATCCTTTTGCTTGATAAAAAGTGGGGAACATTTCCAGAGACAACTAATCAATTATAATTTTTTTAGCTGTTTAACACCAATAAGGGAGCCAGTCCAAGTATCGATCCATGTGATTTTCCTTTTAACTAACACTTCCCATTCTTGAATACTTGAAGCACAGATTTCCATGCAAGTCTACCGTAGTGGCAAGCAAAGAAGACATGTTTCATAGTTTGACACACGCAATCCAGAATTATCAAGTTCTTTGCTACATCAAACTTTCCACATTATCAACCAAGGTATGTTCTAACTTAGAGGCCCAGATCAAATTGAATCTCCATCTACAATTTCAAGGGGTATTAGATACATTCCAAAATTTGTTAAATTTAATCTTGCAAGCTGTAGAGGCCCTTTGTGTCAATTTCAAGAAACGGAGTCACATTGCACCACTGGCTCACCCTGTAGCTTTTTGGATATAAAAGAAGGTTATTTCATTCATTATCTTAAAACTTGTATTTTAATTTGAGATGATACCTTGTTAAGCCCATTTGAGGGCAGACCAACTTCTCAGACACACCAGCAGATTGTTCTTATGCGTCAAATTCCACCAGATGGATCTGAATGCTTGTGTTTTCTTCCCCATTTGTGAAAAGACCGGCCGATAGACTGTATTTCTAAATACTAACCATGCTTTCCATATATCATTGAATATAGGAGATTCAGCAATCCCTTGCATCATTCTTTGATTGAAGGAGAGTCACCAGCAGACGAGATTCAGCATACTGTACACTTCTTCCCCTACCCCAGCCTAACTAACAGATTTTTGCATTATTCTAGAAATTAACTGCAAGCTATGATTGTTTTTGTTTAAGAATTACATAGCACGGTGCAGGAATGTCAAGACATCCCACAACACCAGTTTTAGAGTTTGATTATATTGCTCTTTCTCCTTGGATTTATTTTATATGAACCCCGTCTTACAAACTATTCACAAAAGCAAGCAAGTCATTGAATTTCCTTTATTAACTTAAGGCTGCAACTTGTTTTCTTTTAGCATTGAGCATAACTTCAGATCTCCACCTAGTTTTTAATAACTTGACAAAGGCGATCAAAACCATGTGGAAAGCTTTTAAGTGCCCAACAGTATGGAGACCTTCTCTCTACATGTACATATCATTAGCTATGAGTCTGAATATTCAGGAAGGTAAATTTTTCTGGCATAAGGATCCCAACACAGGCCTAGCATTCTCTCAGGTATAGCATTACTTTGGCTTCTGCTGCAGCCTTTATTGGCAGATCTTTAAAATTTCTTTTACATCCCTCGTTAGCAAATAGTAAACAAAACTTCTTCTACATCCCTCATTAGCTATGCCGGCTCTTCAACTGATTTATGTAAACGGGTGCTCTTGCCTTGATCCTCTATTACGTCCCATGTTCCAGGGAAATTAGTAAAAAATGCTCTAGAATAGTACAAAAATTGTAATCCCCTTTTTGTGTCATAGGAGCATAGGCAAATCTATAAGATCTGAGACTGGTGGTTGAGTCCGAATGGTCTCAGGCTTTGTTATACAGGCTTTTTCTCTATTTTTAACTCCTTATGTAGGTGATTTCTTCCATATTTGGGCTTTGGAGGTATTTCTTAGCCTAGCGCCTTAACTCATCATCTGATCCATCTCTTCAACTTCCCGGTTGATTCAAATCATGTGGGATTGAACTTGCCATGCAAGTGTCGCTCCTTTGGGGCCAATGGGCTGTTAAAATCATTTCCTGAACAAGGAGGGCCAAATATTTTTTACTTATCTTTTTCTATTTTGGACGTTACTTTTTCTGGTTCGACCTTTACATGAAATAAGATTTGCAAATATGTATGTACGAACCTTTAAATGTAATATTCCATCTATATTCCTACCCTTACAAAATCAATCACACCCCTTATCAACATCACCTACAAAAGTAATAACTATCCCTTTAAATCAAATAACATATACCATTCGGCGTTCACATTGCATTGTACACATGCGATTGCTAGTATTATTAATTATAATTATTAAAATCAAAAATTAATATGATAAATTATGATATTTGTTAAATATTTTATATTTATTATCACTTTGTTTAATAAAAATATAATTTAAATATATAATGTGATATAATACAATCTATATGTCAAAGATCTACACCGAAAATAAATTTAATAAATATTGATTAAAATTCAATTTAACTTTCAAAATACGATGAATTGAAAGTAAATTTATATGTGAAAGATTCAAAACTAGCAATCGCATGTACAATGCAATGTGAATGCTCAATGGTATATGTTATTTGATTTAGAGGGATGGTTATTAATTTTGTAGTTGTTGATAAGTGGTGTGATTTATTTTGTAAGTGTAATATAGATGAAGTATTACTGATTAAATGTCAGATCTTTACATTTCAAATTTGTTACAAATTCATACATATAAATTTACAAATCTTATATCATGAGTGGTAGTATCCTTTTCTAGACTATTTTATTTGAACTAAACATGAATACATGAAGACTTCCATACATTTGCAAATTTTATATCACGAGTGGTAGTCTTTTGTGGCTAGTTTTTTTGGCACTAAAGATCAATACATTTGATACATTGTATACCGCTTTGATATAAGAAGTTTGATTAAAGTAGTAGTAGAGGTGCTATCAAAGTAGAGGTTACTATTTACAATGGGTTCTTTTTGTTCAATGATTTTAGTCTTGACTCCTTTCTTCTTTCTCCAAGTGTTGATATGTGTGCCATTTTTGAGTACCTTTTGAATAAAAAAGGAGGGGAAATGCACAAATTGTCACTTCGGAAAAAGGATTGGAGCCAACTATAAATATAAATGAAACAATCAAAAGAAAATAAAATGAAAGTACTCTAGAATAATTTTTTAGTTCATAACATGCAATAAATAAAACAAATGAAACAGAACAAATGAATAAATACTTCACTCAATATTGAAACCCACCTGAAGTTCCTTTAGAGACAACACTCTCTTATTTACCGCAGGAGAAAGAGAATAAAAAATATAACACCTAGATACAAGTAATTAGGCCTTCAATTAGGTCTATAGGTCTGTTATACAAGTGTCATGAACAAGAAAATGACAAAAGCCACTCAGGCTTGGTTTAACTCGCATAAAAATAATGATTTGAAGGAGTTCAACTGTATGATTGAATGAAAAGTATGTATTCTAATAGCATTTATTCCTTTGGTTTGCTGTACCATATGCATAGCTAATGGAATATGCAAGAGATATCAATTTTTTCTTCAACTTAATATTAAAGGAATCCATGTCTAACCAAATCCTAAAAACCCTACAAGACAACTATAATTAATTGATTTTTCCATGGTCTCAACTTGAAACTCATGGTGATTATAAATAAAATCAATTTTAACCTAAGATATGTGATTCACCTTAACAGAAACTTGAATCAATATGCATTGAAGAAATGGTTAAAAACTTGAGTGGAACTAATAAAAAAAGATGAGAGTCTCCTCGATACTTCCTTTCAAAGAAAAAAATGAACAAAGAGTGGTAGTTCAAGGTATAATCAGTCAATGTCACGTAACATCTCACATTCAATTTAGTGCAAAAACATTCATACTAACTGCTTTTGAGTGTGTAATAAACAATGCGTCACATTCGCGACTCAAAAAAAAATTTCATGCGGTTTGAAATAATTGGGGATTAGGAGGATATCAGGAGGATCCTATAGATGTAAATCACTCAGACTGATCGTACATGACCATGCCTTGAATGTGTGTCCCGACTCCCAACAATCCTAAATCATTTTTTTCATTAAATGTTGGCAATAGAACTACCTACACCATCTTAGATGATCCTAAAACTTCAAGACTATGTGAGTGCAAATTAGTGGTGAAAAGGTGATATAGTGAGCCCGAGTGTCTCTCAAGATTTACAATGCATGAATTCATTCCCATCTCAAAGATGAATCCATGAAGAAGTGCAAGGTTTGTAATCCACGATGTTAGCTTCTTAAGTGCAATCATTAATAGTATTCAATGGTGTAGTGTTGATCGAAGATGAAAGAAATCTTGTACACATTTGTTATAAAGCTTCTCACTAAGGAATGTTGCCATCTCATATAAATGTGATCGCCTCGGTAAGTAAATATGTGAGTCTAATGTAACGCCACTAAAAAAACCCGCTTGAGACCCAAGAACAACTTAGGATTAGTTAGGAAAATTATGGAATCATTTTTTTGTTTAAAAGAGTCTACAACCAGTTACAAGGTGTTGGTGCTCAAAATAGTCTCTGCCCATTTGTACCTTTGAAAACTTACTAATTTATAGCCTTTGCATCGCTTTCTCCTTCCCGTGTTGTGCTCGGGATGATCCTTGTGGCCATTTTTAATTGGTTCCCGGGTCAGTAAATCTCTTAGGGGTCTATATTTTGAGTCTCCCATGCATGTTTTCTATTCTCCACAGTCGGATTCATCTTCCTATATTTTTCCCCTCTAGTACTTGAAGAAGAATGAATTGATGTGTCCCTGAGGAACATATTTGAGCCTTGTAACATTCCTAAACTTTCTTTCCTCGAAGAAAATTTCATTCCCTGGCTCAAATAATCATTTTTCTATTTTTTATGGTTTGACGGGCATTTCTCCTGTTAAATTTGCATCCTAGCATCGGCAGGGGATGTGGCATCTTTTGGTTGACGCGGCTCAGTTGGATACTTAGAAAAATTCATAAAAAGCCTCAACTCAAAATGTGTCCATGTGGAGGCACGACGCTCATTTGAAGATCTACTTTTGGGTTTTGCCTTGGAGTAGCACCGGGAGGACACGTGGAGGCTTTCGCTACTTGGCCCAAAATTACATAAATTTTTATGCAGTTGGAGCAGTTTGGTGGAATGGGACACGTGGTGAGCTTGCACTCATTTAGGGTCTCTACTTTGGACACCATCTTGAAGTTGCGCCATGGAGACACGTGGAGGAACCGCGCATGTTCGGGGACCGGCCCTTGAGTTTCATTCTAAAGAAGCGCTAGGATGACATGTGGAGGCCTCCGCTCACTTTGCATTTTACTTAGACTTTTCAATGCCAAAAGGAGACTGCCTCGAGCATGACACATGGCGCCTTCCGCTGAGCTTCAAGTATTAAGGCAAACCTTGTCGGAAAAGAACACGTGGCAAGCCCACGCTCATTAAAGGTCTCAAATTTTTGAGACCACCTCAAGGTACGCCATGGTGACACGTGGCAGTTTGAAAAGTCAAAGAGGTGGGCCATCGAGGCAACTTGGATTTTTTGCCCCTTAAGGATTAAAATTTCAAAATGGCCCACAAGCCCGATGAAGGAAAAAGGTCAATGTTTTTCCTTGGTCAATGGCAGAGGTGCGGGCTCTCGGGGAAATTTTGAAAATTTCCTTTTGGGAAAAAGGGGTCAAAAGTAAAAAAGGAAGCATGGTTCCACTCCAATCATATTGGGACACATGTCAGGCTCATTCCCAAGGGTGGAGTTGCGGGGAAAATTTAAAAATTTTCCCATTTTCCAAAAAGAGAGTAAAATGGCAGAATTTGAGTGCGGTTCCATTCCAATCATATTTGGTCACGTGTTAGGCTCGTATCTCGAGGGAAGAGGTGCGAGAGAAAATGGAATTTTTTTCCATTTTTTCAAAAGGGTTGTAAAAAGTCAAGGGAAGCCCCTGGTTTATTCTAAAGCTCGAATCTGCCACGTGGATGGCTCAAATTAAAAGTAAAGATCAATGGTGACTATGAGTATAAATCTGATTTTCCCCCTTTTCTTGGAAACACATTTGGAAGTGTGAGTCTCCATGATTTCTTGGTCTTTTCTACACACCAAGAAGAGAAGGAAGTTAATGTTGATATTTGAAGTTTGGTGGGAAGATCTGGAGGACTTCTTTTGCCATTAAAATGGTCTGACTTTCGTGCCCGATTAGATTTTTCATTTTTCCTCTCCCGAGTATGCAAGGGGCCAAATTTGATAGATTAGGGACGGAAGTGGTATGTAAATTGAAGGAAGAAGAGAAATGAGTTGAATGCGGGAGGCATTCGATGAAATCTATCCCCTCGAGCACTTGGAGATTTCTTGCGGATTTGATTATGAGAGTCACGAAAGAATCAAGGTGGGAACTTGTGCATTTAAAGTTTTTATCTTTTAGGGAGAGGGGACTCTATTGTAAATGCTATAAATGGCACAAATTTTTCATGTAAACGGTTGGGAGTTTTTTTGGAAAGGTCAGAGATCAATTTTTCCAGCAAAAAAAGCTTGATAGAGCCCATCCTTTTGAGAAGCTATCTAAGAAGCCTGTATATCTCTCTTTGTGTCAAATTTAATCATGTCAAGGTGGTTGTAAGTGTACAGCCATTGAAAAGCTTTGAGATTGTTCTGGAAACTTTCCATTGTTGATAAATTTGATCAAACTCGAGTTATTATGTGTTAATCTTGAGTAAAGTGTATTTATTTCATCTCTGAATGCATGCAAGTAGTCTTTCTTGTTTATGTTGCAATATTGTACCAAGGTCTAGTCTAATCCCATAGTTCTCAATCATTGTGATAGTTTAGTGGCATCTGCAATTTCATTTCTCAGAAGAGCCTTCATCTAGGAGTGAGATAAACAGTTTAAAATCACTTTTCTTTCATTTTGTTGACAGAGATTGTCTGTAAGCCTGTGGGTGTACCTCAGGCGTGGTTTGGTTTAAATCTTGGTGCTTTATTGGGTTCTCTATCTCGAGCCTTCGTGATAGAATCCCATCGGCTGTATGAAAAATTTCCAATCTGGGCCTCCATTGAAGCACATATTCTAGTTAAAGAAACATTTTAACTCTTGTGGCATTTTGTTGTTTGAATCTTTTCATTTTGCATAAGCTCTCAAGGATCTGGTGAGTCAAGTGCATCCTGTCTCCCCTCCCACCAAAAAATTAATTTAACAACAAAAATCCTACCCATACTACCCTTGTTTGTCATGTGTGTATGCTAATGCATAATCCCCATCACCTAAACATGCAGAAGCAATTAGGGTCTCAAATGTCTTTAGTAACCTTTGCGTTGTTGTGAAAGTATCTCCATGATCTGGAAGTGACAACTCGTGAGAGTCAGATCTAGTATGTTGATCATATTTTCCCCAATGTCTTCTCTATAAAATTCATGTAAAAGAAAGGTACATGTGTCTCCTTTCATATAACAGAGGTTACAAAAAAGTTCTCTTACCTTCGTTGAAAGGAACAACCTAAAATTGTTAGGATCAGATCATATCCTTTTGAGGTGCTACCCATCTCTCCACAAACCCAAGTAACAAAGGGACAGTCAAATTTCCTTCCCAGCTACAAAACGACCTATATTTATGATCTAGCTGCCTCTAAGATCCATGTTGAATCAATGTTTCTCCTTAGCTTGAAAAGGAGAACAAATTTGGGTACCAACACTTGTGGCGCCATTATCGGGGATATTGTGATTGCAGTTCATTTTCAAACCTTGGTAAAACATTTCTTGTATGCTCCAAGTGCCATGTGCAATTATTTCAATGTTCACACCTAATGCACTAGCTTTCATTTGATGCATCTGGGTAAAGAAAGGTCAGAATCTTTTCATTTCCAGTTCCTAGCATTGACAGACATTTGACAGATCATATTTAGTGCATTTACACAACTAAGGTGGAAATCCTTAGTGGCGAATCCTTGTTGATTTGATTCTTAATAAGTACCAGTGTCTTAAAACTCTATCAAAGTCAGATTTGTTACTAAAATTTGTAAAGCTGAGGAAGAAGATCTTTCTTTCCTAGGGATCCTGCTAGGACATTGTTTCTAGAGCTAGGAAAAGAAAAATTAGAAGGAATAAAATCCTAGAGATCTGTTGGAAATTAGTAGAAAAGAAGAGGGATCACCATTGAAGAAAGTGAGCAGCTCATCATTGAAGACTGCCGTTCAAGTGACTCTGAATCAGGAAATCTCTTTGTGGAATTGAACTCTCCAGTTATAGAGGGGCCTTCATTTGATTTTGAAAGGTTTGCTTCACACTCTACACCTGTCTTCTCTGAGGTTGATAGAGATTTCCAAGAGACAAGGCCTTTGAGGGGGTATCCATTTTGAAAATTATACTCCTGTGTTCCAAGAACCCTCTGCCCCCAATTAGTTTTTCACCCCTCCTGGATCACCTCTTCGAATCAATATGGCTCAACCTAGGCCTCCATTTGTTGTAAACATCTTTAGACCTATAAATTTTGTGGGAATGGCTAGATATCCAAATGCAGTGCCTCAAGATGTAAGGAATAGAATGCCAAAGTTCCAGGGAAATAATGCTATTATTGGAGATCAACATCTAAAGCTTTTTATCAATATGATGGAAGACTTTGAGATTGAACATGAAGATGTATATATCAAGCTATTTATCCATACCTTGGAAGAAGATGCTAGGGAATGGTACAAAGCATTGCCAGATAACTCTATTGACTCCTGGACTGAGATGAGCAATGCATTTAGATTGTAGTATGGTGATAGAAATGACATTAGGTTTCTTTTGACATAATTTGAAAACATAAAAAAGAATCCTAATGAGTCAGTACATGATTTCAACATAAGGTTTAATAAGACCTTGAGAAGATTACTGATAGAATAAAGCCTTGTGATGAGTCATGTTTGATCAAATATACTTGATGCATTGGATAAAAAGGTGTATATTATTTAAGAGAAAAAACCCCCACAAATTTGAGGTAGGCCTTCACCATGGCTTTGCAAATAGAGAACAATATCAAGGAAATTGGAAAGCCTCCAAAGAGGGAATGCGAAAACCCCAAAACCTTAAAGCAAGGCAAGGTATTGATTTGGAAGAAGTTGTGAAAAATTTGGCAGGGGCTGTCAAGGAGATCCCCTATAAGCTAGCCCGAGATGAGAAAGGAATTGGGCAAAGCTCACAAGGTCAGCACAAGAAGCAAGGCTAAGACAGGTTTACAAATCACCAAAGATTTGATGACAGAGGCAAGTGACATGTTGGATTTTGAAATAGATAGCCCCAAGGCAGAGAAAATAGAATGGTGCCTGATCCTTTGGCTACTAGAGTTGCTATGGTGGAGGAGATAGATGTCATTGATTGGTGTGACAAATGTTTCATGCCTCATGCTCCTTGTGAAGAAGATCAGCAAGAATAAGAAGAACCTGATGATAATGATAATGATGTCTGCATGATGGGTTGTTCCACCAGCTCACAAAAAGGGGCAATCTTAACTGAGGTGATAAGTGCTAGAACTGCTGCCACCTTTTCAAACTGCATTCATAGGGTACCTATTCTTCCTCCCTATCATACTTTAGAAGTAGATAATGTACAAGCTTTTTGAATTTCCCAATAATGAATTTGAATATTTAAGGGCTTTGATGATAAAAAGTATGATGGAGGAATCCCATCTGAGGAAGATAGACAGTTGTTGATGAATGTTGTTATGGCCCAAGAGAAGGAATATAACACAAGAAGTAAGGTTGTCAAAGGAGTAGGACCTCAAGTCAAGCCTAAAGCTCCCTTACTTTCAAACATTCCTAAAGAGGCCCCCAAGAAAGATACATTTGTCAAAATCCCTGTAGTTCCAAACAAGAATCATACTCCTCCCCATGCCCAAATTGTCAAGAATCCTATGCCATCTAATGAGTGTGTTGGCTTTCCTTCCAATACTTGCCTTGCCAAGGAATGTCCCATATGATATTGCCCAAGTGTTGAGTCAAATAAAAGTCTTTGTCCCAATTGTTGAGTTGCTTAGGATTCCTAGCACAAAAGGAGAGAATTTGAATACTTGGGGTTAAAAGAAGAGAAGACTTCCCTACACAAAAATATAAATATTGTGGAGACCCTCTAATTATTGAAAAACCAAAACATCACCAGCATCAGAAGAGCTAGATGAACCACCTGAGGTCTATTTATTAACATCCTTGGTGGAATCTTAGATGAATGTGGATCCATTCTTCACCACTCTGGTTATCAAAGATAGGATGCTCCATAACTGTATGTTTGACTCAGGGGCATCATGCAATGTCATGCCTCTAGAAGTCATGAATGAGCTGAATATTAAGGTAACAACAACATATGGGAAGTGTACTACCATGGAATCCAGAGAAGTGCCAGTGGTAGGATGTGTGAAGGGTTTGGTGGTGTAGCTTGCAGCATACCTAGGTAAAAATTTAAAACTTGATGTTGTCATAGTTGATTGCCCAGCCAAGTGGGGCATGCTACTATCAAGAAAATGGGTCTGCAAGTGTTGGTGGGAGTGTCTAAATGGATATGTCCTATGCTACCATCCCAATTAAAGGAAACCTTATCAGATTGTATGGAGAAAATAAAATGTTGCATCTTATTGAGGATCCCAACAATGCTTCCTATGAGGTATTGTACACAAATGTGGATGTAGACAACTTTGTGGGATTTGCTGATGGAAGGGAGCACAAGATTGAAGAATGCAAATGCCTTGAACAAGTGGGTTCTCCTTGGACCCTATTGTTTGATGGAGCTTGCTCTAGGTTTGGGAATGGTGTTGGTGCTGTTTTGCTTTCTCCAAGCCAGGAAAGATTTGTTTTCTCCTTCAAGCTGAACTTTGAATGCACTAACAACATTGTTGAGTATGAGGCATTGTTGCTAGGTTTAAGAATTGCTTGGAAATATGGTGTCAAGGACATTATTGTCAAAGGAGATTTAGAGTTAATTGTCAAACAAGTCAGAAGACTATATGCTACAAGGAATCAATGAATGAAACAGTATAAACATGTAGTTTGGGATCTTATTGAGATGTTTGACTCCTTCAACATTGTGCATCATGATAGGAAATTTAATGACTTGGCTGAAAAGCTTGCAATGTTGGGGTCTCGGTTTGACAATTGCACAATGTCCCCATATTGTGAATATGAGGTTGAGGTTTTGATAAGACCTTCTGTTCCTGACAATATCAAGCATGGTAGGTTGTTGATGATGATGCTCAGATCAAAAGATTCTGCAAAACAAGGGAGAATTTTCTGATCAAAGTATTGATTGGGAGCCAATGGTATGTGCAACAGAAGGAAAGGAGACCTTGTTTGGAAAGGGTATCATCCAGCTGAAGACCAACACTATTCCTAGAGGGCTAGTGGCTCTTGAATCCAATTTTGATAATGCTGATCGCATTGTTAATAGATGTATGGCAACCTCAAGGGATATTGAGGAGCATGATCTTGGTACAGAGGAGAAGCCAAGGAAAATTTGGTTAGGCAGTAATCTCAGCAAGGAGGAGAAATAGTCATACATCCAATTATTGAAAAAATACCAAGATTGCATGGCTTGGACCTACTCCAAACTAAAGGCATACAGAGAGGACCTTTTTCAGCATGAGATCCCCTTAGAATCTAATGCAAGACCATTCAGGTAGAAGCAGAGGCCAATCAATCCACTTCTATCTCTTAAAATGTAAGAGGAACTGAAGAAACTAAGAGATGGAGGGATTATCCAGCCCATAAGATATTCCTCTTGGGTGGTAAACCTAGTACCAGTCATAAAGAAAAATGGTGAAATCAGGTTATCTATGGACTTTAGGAATTTGAACAAAGCTTCAATGAAGGATGACTATCCTTTACCAAACATGGAGCACATGCTACAGTTAGTGACTAGTTATGAGTTACTTTCCACCTTGGATGGCTTCTTTGGTTATAACCAAGTTGTGGTGAATGAATCAGAAAGGATCAAGACAACCTTCACTACTCCTTGGGGGACCTATGTTTATGGAAGGATGCCCTTTGGCCTGATGAATGCTAGAGCCACCTTTCAAAGAGCAATGGATGTTGCTTTTGCTGGTTACATCAATGAATTTATCACAGTCTATCAAGATGATGTAACTGTATTTTCTAGACAGAGAAGTGATCACCTGCTACACTTGGAGAAGATGTAGAGAATATGGCATCTCACTCAATCCAAAGAAATGCCATTTTGGAGTGTAGAAGGAAAATTTTCTTGGTCACATAGTGTCACAAGAAGGAGTGATGATTGATCCAGAAAGAGTAGAAGCCATCAGCAAGGTCCCAATCCCAAAGACTAAGAAAGGAATTCAGTCCTTTTTTGGGCAAATAAATTTCATTAGAATATTCATATCAAAATTTGCTGAACTGACCATTCCAATTACGTCCATGCTGAAGAAAGACTAGATCATCAAATGGGAGGAGGCTGCCATCCAAGCTTTCAATGGAATTGAAGAGGCACTCAAGCATGCACATGTGATGGCAATTCTAGATTATAAGAAAACCTTCCAACTATTCTCTTTGCTTCAGAGAACACTATTGCTTCTCTCCTCTACGAAATGATGATGAAGGGGCTGAAGGCCCATTGCCTTTTTCAGTAAGGCCTTGCAGGGGTCTGAGATGAAGTACACTATCATGGAAAAGTAGGCATTTTCCTTGGTAAAAGCAATAAAGGTTTTCAAGCCTTATATTCTAAGTTCAAAGGTTGTTGCTTATGTTCCCCATACCATGGTAAAAGACATCTTGTCAGAGATGGAAGTCTCAAGAAAAAGATGTAGATGGGTGAACAAATTGCAAGAATATGATATGGACATCCAAACCACGAAGTTGGTGAGAGGTTTGGGCTTGGCTAAGATTATGGTTGAGAGAAACTTGTAAACTATTGAGGTAAATGAGGTAGAAGAAGAAAGGGTAGATGTTTTTCAAGCATTGATGAATTCTGAGTGGTACAAAGATGTATTTTTTACCTCAGATACCTGAACTACCCTGTATTTGAGTAAGAACCAGAAGAGAGCCCTTAAGTTGGCTTCCCAAAAATATGTCATCACTGATTATGGGTTATCTTAGAATAATCAAGAGGGAGTCCTCTTAAGGTGCATTACTGAAGAAGAAGCCCCTAAGATAATTGTTGACCTCCATGGAGGAGTTTGTGGGGGAAATTTACTGCAAGAGTCACAACACACAAGATCTTGAGGGCTGGTTATTGGTGGCTAACTCTTTTCAAGGATGCAACCTTTTTGGTTAGAAGATGTGAAAGCTACCAATGCTTCTCTGATAGAATGAAAGCTTCTGGCTACCTCCCTTTGCAGGTTGTGACAATTGAAGCTCCATTCAAGTAATGGGGAATAGATTTCATTGGTGAAATTTTAGACCCTTCAAGTGCTGGCCATAAGTGGATTCTTATAGCAACTGATTATTTTACTAAATGGGTGGAGGTAATCCCCACCAAGAAGGCAACGTACCAATTTGTCATGGAATTTGTGTTGAACAACATCATCTACGTAGGTTTGGGGTGCCAGTCAAGATTGTAATTGATAATTGCATGAGCTTTAGAGCTAAACCTTTAGTGGCAATGTGTAGGGAGTATGGAATCAACTTGACATATGCCTCCAATTACAATCCCCAAGGAAATGGACAAGATGAGTCCAGTAATAAAATTTGTTGAAGATCATCAGAAGAACATTGGAGCAGAACAAGAGAAAGTGGGGTGAATAGTTGAAGTTTGTTGTTTGGGTCGATAGGATCACTGTCAAGAGGGTCACTGAAAGAGTCCATTTGAGTTGGTGTATGGGACTCAGGCCCTGCTGCCCCTTCATATGAAATTATCTTCTTATCAGTTCATCCAGCAGCTAGAAGATCAAGAGGTAGGTCCTTATGATGCTTGTATTAACTAGATTGTTGAGCTTGATGAAGAGAGGAGGGCATCCCACCAGAGGCATATAAAGTTCAGAGAGAAACTGAAGAAGTTGTTTGACAAGAAGGTAACTCCCAGAGCCTTCAATATTGGAGATCTTATGCTGCTATGGGATAGAAGACATGAGGATAAGGGCAAGCATGGCAAGTTTGACTCATTATGGATGGGCCCTTACTCTATTGATATCAGGATTGGTGAACACACCTTCTTCCTCAAGGACTTAGATGGTGAACTACTTGAATTTCCTATTAATGGTAGGCATTTGAAGCATTTCTTGGATTGATTCCCTTGAATCAAGGAAAAATCTTCTGTATAATGTATAGTTTGTTGTTTGTTCCTTGTTTTTGTGTTTTTGCTCATTCTGGTCCTCGATGACCTATTTTTGCTTGGTTTCTCTATCTATTTTTGAAGGTGGCTCTATTTCTATGCTTTGCAAGATGACTCCATTTCCTAATGGATATTTTGGCACTTAGTCTACTTTTGTTCTTGTGGCACTTGTAGGGAGTGCCCATCCCTAAGTCGGAGCTAGTGTTGGTGCTCAAAATAGTCTCGCCCCATTTGTGCCTTTGAAAAACTTACTTGATTTATGGCCTCTGTCATTTTCTCCTTCCTTGTGTTGTTCCTGGTTGATCCTTGTGGCCATTTTTAATTGGTTCCTAGGTTGTAAATCTCTTAGGGGTCTGTATTTTGAGTCTCCCATGCTCTGTTCAATTAGAAACTCGGTTTCCCCCATGTTTTCTGTTCTCCACTTCGAGATTCATCTTCCCTGTCTTTTCTACCCTAAGTACTTGAAGAAGAATGAATTGATGTGTCCCTGAGGAATGTATTTGAGCCTTGTAACATTCCTAAACTTTCTATCCTTGAAGAAAATTTCATTCCCTGGCTCAAATAATCATTTTTCTATTTTTTATGGTTTGATGGGTGTTTCTCTTGGTCAAATTTACATCCTAGCATCGGCAGGGGATGTGGCATCTTTTAGTTGGACGTGGCTTAGTTGGATACTTACAAAAATTCATAAACATCCTTAACTCAAAATGTGTCCATGTGGAGGCACGACACTCATTTGAAGATCTGCTTTTGGGTTTTGCCTGAAGTAGCGCCGAGAGGACACGTGGAGGCTTCTGTTGCTTGGCCCGGACTTAGACAAATTTTTATGCAGTAGGAGCAGTTTGGCAGAACGAGACATGTGGCGAGCTTGTGCTCATTTAGGGTCTCCACTTTGGATATCATCTTGAAGTTGCTCCATCGAGACACATGGAGGAACCGTGCATGTTCGGGGACCGGCCCTTGAGTTTCGTTCTAAAAAAAGTGCTCTGCGACAAGTGGAGGAATCCACTCACTTTACATTTTACTTAGAATTTTCAACAGCCAAATGGAGATTGCCTCGAAAAATGACACATGGCACCTTCCACTGAGCTTCAAGTATTCAAGAAAAACTTGTTGGAAAAGAACACATGGCGAGCCCGCGCTCATTCAAGGTATCAAATTTTTGGGACCGCCTCAAGGTGCGCCATGGTGACACGTGGCAGTTTGAAAAGTCAAAAGGTGGGCCATCAGAGGCAACTTGGATTTTTTTCCCCTTAAGGATTAAAATTTCAAAATGGCCTGCAAGCCGATGAAGGAAAAAGATCAATGTTTTACCCCGGTCAATGGCGGAGGTGAGGGCTCTCGGGGGAAATTTTGAAAAATTTCCTTTTGGAAAAAAAGGGTCAAAAGTAAAAAAGGAAGTGCGGTTCCACTCCAATCATATTGGGACATGTGTCAGGCTCATTCCCAAGGGCAGAGCTATGGGGAAAATTTGGAAATTTTTACCTTTCCAAAAAGAGAGTAAAATGGAAGAATTTGAGCGTGGTTCCATTCCAATCATATTTGGAAATGTGTTAGGCTTGTATCCCAAGGGAGGTGTAGAGAAAAATGGAATTTTTTTCCATTTTTTCAAAAGGGTTGTAAAAAGTCAAGGGAAGCCCTCGGTCTATTCTAAAGCTCGAATTTGCACGTGGATGGCTCAAATTCAAAGTAAAGATCAACGACTGCTGTGAGTCTAAATATGATTTTCTCCCCTTTTCTCTCTGAAACACGTCTGAAAGTGCGAGTCTCCATGATTTTTGGTATTTTCTACATGCCAAGAAGAGAAGGAAGTTAATTTTGATATCTGAAGTTTGGTGGGAAGATCTGGAGGACGTCTTTTGCCATTAAAATGGTCTGACTTTTGTGCCTGATCAAATTTTCTATTTTTCATCTCCCGAGCACGCAAGGGGCCAGATTTGATAGATTAGGGACGGAAGTGGTTAGAAAATTAAAGGAAGAAGAGAAACGAGTTGAATGTGGGAGGAATTCAATGAAATCTACCACCTCGAGCACCTGGAGACTTCTTGCGGATTTGATTATGAGAATCACAAAAGAATCAAGGAGAGCACTGGTGCATTTAATGTTTTTGTCTTTTGGGGAGAGGGGAATCTATTGTAAATGCTATAAATGGCACAAATTTTTCATGCAAATGGTAGGGAGTTTTTGGAAAGGTCAGAGATTGATTTTTCTAGCAGAAAAAATCTTAATAGAGGCCATCCTTTTTGAGAAGCCATCTAAGAAGCCTATATATCTCTCTTTGTGTCAAATTTAATCATGTTAAGGTGATTGCAAGTATACAACCATTGAAAAGCTTTGAGATTTTTCTGGAAACTTTCCCTTGTTGATAAATTTGATCAAACTCGAGTTATTCTATGTTAATCTTGAGTAAAGTGTATTTATTTCATCTTTGAATGCATGCAAGTAGTCTTTCTTGTTTATGTTGCAATCTTGTACAAAGGTCTAGTCCAATCACACAGGTCTCAATCCTTGTGATAGTTTAGTGGCATCTGCAATTTCATTTCTTAGAAGAGCCTTCATCTGGGAGTGAGATAAACGGTTTAAAATCACTTTTATTTCATTTTTTTCACATATATTGTCTGTAAGCTTTGTAGGTGTACCTCAGGTGTGGTTTGGTTTGAATCTTGGTGCTTTATTGGGTTCTCTATCTCGAGCCTTAGTGATAGAATCCCATAGGTCAGAAAAATTTCCAATCTGGGCCTCCATTGAAGCACATATTCTAGTTAAAGAAACATTTTAACTCTTGTGGCATTTTGTTGTTGGAATCTTTCCATTTGGCATAAGCTCTCAAGGATCCGGTGAGTCAAGTGCATCCTATCTCCTCCCACCAAAAATTAATTTAACAACAAATCCTACCCATACTACCCTTGTTTGTCATGTGTGTATGCTAATGCATAATCCCCATCACCTAAACATGCAAAGCAATTAGGGTCTCAAATGTCTTTAGTAACCTTTGCGTTGTTGTGAAAGTATCTATGATCTGGAAGTGACAACTCGTGAGAGTCGATTTGGTATGTTGATCATATTTTCCCTAAGGTCTTCTCTATAAAATTCATGCAAAAAAAGGTACATGTGTCTCCTTTCATATAACAAGAGGTTACAAAATAGGTTCTCTTACCTTGTTTGAAAGGAACAACCTAAAATAGTTAGGATCATTTTTTCTCAAACTTAACGCATTCAAATTTTTCCTAAATTATTCCCATTGGATAGGAAATTTCCTCACCTTTCCATTGATATAAATAAGTCCTCCTAACTCCTCATATTTTTTGAGTTATGGGTTGGCGGGCCTTGGGGTGAAAATATTCCCAAGAGCGGGCTCATGAGCCCACGGGGAGACTTTTGTAAAATTTCTTGTGTGGGGGAAAAAAACCAACTTTGCACCTATGTACCCATGGGTCCACAAGGGACACGTGGTGTCTCCTAAACCAACACGAGGAAGGCGGGCGATAGGAGAATATTAGGTTAACACTCTATAGGACTAAGAGGATAGCATTCACCCATGCCTTTCATTGGGACCTCACCATGCCATGATGATGGATCCTAATTGGATATGGGCAGATTGGTGGTGGGGGATATTTGAAAATTTTCCCAAAATTTTCCGAAACGTAAAAAGGTAAAAAGGGACCCGCTCCTCCGCCGATGCCTCGTGATGTCACGTGGCATCACTCGATTGGTTCATGCACAATTTTTCAACGGCGGAGGAAAAATTTGGAAAATTTTCCAAAAATTTCTTGAAGTGCTAAGTTAACAAGAGATTTACCCCTCGTTGACATCTTGTTGTGCCATGTCATAGCCTGTCTTCGATTAGTTATGGGTGGCGAGGACAATTAGAAAAATATTCCCAAGAAATTTTGTAAGAAGCACTGTGTTTGGGCTTAACAAATGGGGTCCGCCCTCCACCGATACCTCATGGTGCCATGTGGTAGCCTCTAATTGGCTGTAGGTCGGTGGGGTGGCGGGGAAAATTAGAAAAATTTCCCAAATTTTTTTTTCCTAAGTGCTTGGAAAACATTTGGGCCCGCCAGTGAAATTTTCCCAATTTTTTTACGAAATGAAGAAAAAACTTTATAAGGCCATAACTTTTGATAGAGATCTCGGTTTGGGAAAACGAGGACTTTAAAATATCTCGACGTAATATTTACTCAATGATCAATAATTTAAGATTTTGATTAATTTTAAGAGGTAAATTTAAAGAAAACGTATATGGATGAGCTTTTACAAAAGCATTAGGGTGAAAATCAAATTTTAACTTGTGAGAATTACTCAATTTGATCTTCTTCCTCTCTCAACATGTCAAATGGACATGGAGAATTGTTCTTAGGTGGAATTAGGGTTAGTTTGTGAGGTAGACATATTTTATTGGATTCCAATTCAAAATTTTACAATTTTGACAAGAAAAACAATCGTGAAAGATTTGAACTCCATGATGTTTGAAAGTTTTCCTTGAAGTATTTTTTTCTAATTGCATTCATTTAGAAAATGCTACAATTTAATCGTTAGATTCTTATTTCATTGTTTGACTCCGCTATGTGCATTTTGGATTAAATAATTGCCAGTTTGAAAATACAAGACAAGGATCAAATTTTTAAAGGGTTTATTTGTCATTTTCTTCTTCCAAGTATTATAATATGTTCCAATTCTAATCTAATACATTTAGTTGATTCAATTCAACTATTCAAAAACTAAAATACATCTCTAATTTCCAATTTTCACATATTTCAAAAGAGAGTATTACACTTCCTTTATATGCATTTCTTCCTTTCAAACAGAGATTACAACTCACATCTAGATGATTAAATTCAATACAATGATACAATTTGAGGAAGGTTATGCAATCCTTTATTTATTCCAAAATACAAATTTACAACTTCCTTCTTTTATTCTTTCCAAAATCATATATTATATACAAGGAAGAATAATACATTTTCTTCTCACGTGTTTCACTTTTCCACTTTCCAAACAGGATTTCATAGTGCATGCTAAACATAGATTTCCAATGGAATAATATCATATGGACAAGACAAAACCACTTCCATTAATTCAAATGAAACTCTTACAACTTCCTTTCCATTTGATTTCAAGATCAATGTATATAAAATACGTTTCATTCTTTCACAATTTTTCCAAAAAAAGCAAAAAGCAGTATAGCTCTTTTACATTTCAAATTTCCAACTTCCAACTTCCATAACCATTAAAAATATTTCCATTACAAACATATAAAATTTCATCCACTTCAAGTGGGAAAGGTTACAATAAGATTTCATTTCACAAGGGATTATAATATTTATCTCAACTCCTTCTAACTACATGCGGGGGTTCTCATTCTTCTAATTTGATCACAACAAGAGTAGTGGAAAGGCAATGCTCTACACCCAACCAAGACATCCATGAAGAGGAGAATCCATCCTTCTTCATTGGCCCCAGCCCTAAACCACTATGTAATAAAATATGTGATCCAACTCATGGCAACACTAGGCTTCCACAAACACACAGATCATAATCACAATAAAATAGGTCCAAAATAGAATGTAATTTATAACTACATTAAAACATGACAAACATTATTGAGGCTTCATCAAGAAAGCCAAAGGAGCAAGAAACTATGGGGATGCCTCTTATGCCTGTCATCACCAATCCGACACTATGATAATTCTTCACCGGGAACTCCTCGTGCTATGATTATTTACTAATGCACACTGACTTTTTAGTTTGGTGGATGTAATCTGAAACAAAACAACAACCAAACACAAGAATACCATCGACTATGATAAGCGAATGATGACAAATCTGAAATATCAAAGTAAATTATAATATTAACATGAAATTGTTACAATCTCACCCATGAGGTACTTCAACAAGACTATGGGAGAAACTTTACAATTACACCTCTTGATGGCTTCTTCAACACACCTTTAACCGATGGCTTCCTTTCCACACTTCCTGGAATATTTCTCACTACTACTTTCTATGCTAAATGAGGGGGTCGCCTCTCTATTTATAGAACTTCAGGCTTATCCATCCTATCTCTAAGATAGGATAAGAAATCCACTGACGGATCATATTCCATACCTTAACTCTTATCTCGTACATGTAAGTTTATCTCTTAAGATAAGATAAACCTTATCATTTTACATGGGTTCCACATTTTTAGACTTTCTACAAATAAAATACCAACCTTTCTTTTTTATCACAAAATATTTATGACCTCACTCCTTGTCCTTATTACCAATATAATATTTCTAATTCCTAATCATGTAGACCCTACTTCTCTAATTACCCAAACTTTGACATTTTAACATTACCGGACCACTTACGACAAATATTTACTTTTACAACATTCCTATTGTACTTTTGATCATTACCGTACTCCACATTATTGGCGACAACACATCGAAAATTGCCGTTATCTTCTATCGACGCTTTACTACTAATTATACTTAACAACATCCTATTCCTAATACATACATTAATGAAATAGAAATTATGGAGGAAAATTTTAGTGTCGACATCTTCCCCCTTCCTAGCTTATACTCCGTCCTGATGTAGAGACTATTCAGTGCTTGGAAAATCTTCAACTTGTAATGGTTGACCCATTTATAGTAATGGAGTGCCATCCAATTCCTCCGTCGATTATAGTACCATTTTCATGCACACCACTTATTTTGTAGGTCCCCATCCATTTTCGAAGAAATTTTCTCTCTTCTTCTTTTTGTATCCGGAATCATATACTAGGACCAAGTCATTCACATGAAATGGAGACC
This sequence comes from Taxus wallichiana var. yunnanensis, assembly GCA_018340775.1. Lineage (NCBI taxonomy): Eukaryota > Viridiplantae > Streptophyta > Pinopsida > Cupressales > Taxaceae > Taxus > Taxus wallichiana. Next base: position 139,714,231 of record CM031236.1, read on the forward strand.
ACCGGATCTTTTGATCAAAGTATTCTTCCAATCATTTTCTTCTTATCGCTTGTATCCTTTGCTATTTCTCTCATTTCCTCTAGCAAATGAAGATGTACCAACCTTTCTTTTTAGCTTGAATCACTTTCATCCATCCTTTCATTTTCCATAACTTTGAGACCATGGGAATATCAAGCTCAATAGGAAGAATGGATCAATGCCATAAGCCAACCGAAATGGTAACTTTTTGATTTTTGAAACTTTATCGGATCAAGCATACCAATACCATCTTTGATACAACATGCCCTAACAAAACGCCTTTAGAACATCCAAAGACACACTTTGTAGGGTTTAGTGAGGCTTGTGCTTCATCTAACATTTGAAATGTTGTCTCCATCAGCAGTGCGAGTGGTCCAACTTGCTCCCATAGATGCAAAAATCATCCAAAATACTCGATGAAGGTCCCAATGTAGGGTTCAAACACCCTATTCATCAAACGCTGGAATTTTCTTTGGAGCATTACACAATCCAAAAGGCATAACTCTATAAGCAAACGTTCCCCAAGGAGTGGTGAACATGGTCTTGACTAATCTTTCTCTACTATACGAACTTGGTTGTAGCCACTATATCCATCAAAGAAAACTATAGCACTCTGGCCCAGCTACTTCATCCAAGATCTGATCTGAAAATGGAAGAGGGTAATGATCCTTCTTTATGGCCTTATTGAGCTTCCTAGTCAACACAAATGCGTAGCTTCCCATTCTTTTTTATTGAGATCACAATGGGAGAAACCCATTCTAAATTCTCCACAAAAGAAATATGAATCTGCATCAAGCAACTTATCTATTTCTTCTTTTACTTGTCTTAGAAAAATTAGGATTCATTCTATATGGCATTTGCTTTATGGGCTTAGCACCATCTACCACTCAATACAATATTCTACCCAACTTACTTTACGGAGTTCTTTGTAATCAAAAGTGAATAGATGTATGTACCTTGAAAGAGCTGGAGGTAGGATTCCTTCTCACTCTCCATCACATAGCATCACCAATATTTATTTGTTGGAGACGATCATCAACTTCTTCTTCGATAATTTTATGGGGTCTGGGTTGGTGTGGTGGAAGAATATCCATGACCAAACATCCACCTCGCTTTCTTCATCTTCAAAGTGTCCACTTCACCGGTACTAGAGTAATCGAGAGGATGTCCAATCATCATTTTCATCACTTGAATCCATAGGTTCTACTTTATGATGTCGAGGATCACGTTTATCTTCACCCTCTCTCTACCATGTCCAAGTGTCATGAAACCTTCATTCCAGTAGTTTCTTGCATGAACTCTCCTTAGCCATGGTCTTCCCAAAGAAGATTGGTACGCAACAATACCATTTTCATCACCGGAAAGTCTACCACACATACAACACCCATAACGAGATATTGCCACATTTGAAACTACACCTTCGGTTTAGTTTTTCCCTTATTTAATGACCTTAACATAAGTGTTGAAGGGCCATCAATTTTTAAACCCAACATATTCATTACAGACTCGGTCATTACATTAACTGTAGCACCTCCATCAACTAAGACATCATGAATTGAAATACCATTACATAATACCTCAGCACTTGTGGAGCATAGGGATCCGCCTCTGCCTCCAAACAGTGGGACCTCAACCTCCTTCCTTCTTGAGCATTGAGTCCACCTCGCAACTCCCGCCTCTTCTCAGAAGACATAGCCAAGAGTTGACCATATGAAATATTTGTAGGCCTTTTGGACAGATCTTCCAAGATGGAGTATGGTCCTTGCCCTGTGAAATCATAAAATCCTGCACACCCAACTTTCTTCTCCTATGTTTCTTACTAGTTTCTCCTTTCATCTTCTTAGGATCATTTCCATCTTGATTATCTTTTTCTTTCTTTCTTTTTTTACAAACACATCTACTTCATTATTTCTACTCTTATCTACTACATCAAGAGAATTCACAGGTGCTTTTCCTTTATCATTATCTCTTGTACCAGATGTAGAAGCTCTATCTGGACAATTATACTTATAATGACCCTTTTTATAACAACCATAACAAACAACTTCAGAAATATTTCTTTTTGGACCTCTATCTCGTCCCCGAGAACTAAATTCCTTTCCTTGAAGAAGACTAATAGTTAATCGGCCCATATTCTAGCAGATCTTCATACTCATTAGATGTACTAGGAGAAATATTTGTGCTCACCGAGTGGTTGTGGATTCTGACCAAAGGTGCTTTGGTGTAGGCTCTACTTTAACAACAATTTCTTTGGGCTCCTCTTCCATGCTTTCTTCTTGCCTTCTTGCAATCTCCTTTGCTTGTTCAATGGTAGATGGGTGGTCATACTTCACTCATTTGTCTAATCTCTGGCTTCATCCCAAGAATGAAGTGCTTACAGAGGAGATTATCCACGCCATTCATCAACCCATCCGCTAATCCTTCCTTCCGGATCTGGGCATCGAGCTTCCTCCTTAGCTCTAGAACACGAGCATGATAATCCCTTATCTTCTCCTTCTCTCCTTGGGCTAGCTTTGTGATCTCGATCATGAGATCTACATATCTCTGTTGTTCACCAAATTCTTCAAGAAAACTTTCAGTTAATAAATCCCATGAATTTTTCACATTATCACCTAGTGTTTCAAACCACCTAAGTGTTGAACCATCCAAAAAGGTAGGAAAAAATTCAGTCCATTGTTCCCTTCTTATGAGGCCATTACAAATACAAGATCATTTAAACTCTTGAATGAAAGAAGAAGCATCTTCATTAGATTGAGCTGAAAAAACAGGAATCTTTCCCATTTTCAAAAGTAACCACCGTGAAATACCAACCCACAAGTACAATCAACAAGACTTATGTGCACAAATAATTGGAATTACTATAGAAATGACCACGGTAAACTATGGTAAAACTTGACTTACTGCGGTAAAAACTGATTTTACTGTGGTAAACACTATTCATGGTAAAAAGTGAAGTTACTGCGGTAAATACTATTCACGGTAAAAAGTGACTTTACTGTGATAAATACTATTCACAGCAAAAATGACTTTATCATGGTAACTACTATTCACGGTAAAAATGACTTTACCATGGTAACTACTATGCACAGTAAAAACAAGGTTACCCTCCAATTGATTTTTGACTAAGTGGGAATATCTCTCCAGAAAATCCACCAACGAGGAATGGTCCTGGCAACGGAACCAAAATGTCATCACCAATCCGGCACTATGATAATTCTTCACCAGAACTCCTCATGCTATGATTATTTACTAATGCACAACCTTTAGTTTGGTGGATGTAATCTGGAAACAAAACAACAACCGAACACAAGAATACCATCGACTATGATAAGACGGAATGATGACAAATCTGAAATATCAAAGTAAATTATAATATTAACATGAAATTGTTACAATCTCACCCATGAGGTACTTCAACAAGACTATGGGAGAAACTTTACAATTACACCTCTTGATGGCTTCTTCAACACACCTTTAACTGATGGCTTCCTTTGCACACTTCCTACAATATTTCTCACTACTTCTTTCTATGCTAAATGAGGGGGTCGCCTCTCTGTTTATAGAACTTCGAGCTTATCCATCCTATCTCTAAGATAGGATAAGAAATCCACTACGGCGAAATCATATTCCATACCTTAACTCTTATCTGTACATGTAAGCTTATCTCTTAAGATAAGATAAACCTTATCATTTTACATGGGTTCCACATTTTTAGACTTTTTACAAATAAAATACACAAAATATTTATGACCTCACTCCTTGTCCTTATTACCAATATAATATTTCTAATTCCTAATCATGTAGACCCTACTTCTCTAATTACCCAAACTTTGACATTTTAACATTATCGGACCACTTACGACAAATATTTACTTTTACAACATTCCTATTGTACTTTGAATGTTACCATACTCCACATTATTGGTGACACCGTACTGATGGCACCGTTATCTTCTATCAGATGCTACTACTAATTATACTTAACAACATCCTATTCCTAATACATACATTAATGAAATAGAAATTATGGAGGAAAATTTTAGTGTCGACATGCCTCCCAAATGGAAATGGGTATCACCACACGAGAACAAACCACCAATATATATATATATATATATATATATCATTTAAAATCCCGACATGCCCTTATGCCTTCTCCCAAGTACCCCTTATTCCTCGCATTTCCTTATGCCTCCCTAACCTCTTATGGCACCCATAACGAGTAACTAAATGCAAGTTATTTCTTTATAAGGTAGAAACCAAATCCCAACTCCCTCCACCCTTATACCTCCCTAAAACACACTTGTGCCTCCTAACAATAATCTCATAGTCTTCTCCTACACCATTCCTAGGCCATCTACATAATACCACAAACATGTTAAAACATTCACACATTAACATTTACATTTATAAAAGATGAAAATTTCAAGAGCCAAGCTCTTACCTCTCCATGACGGAGTTGTTCCAAGTTCCAAACATCAAGCTTAACCCAATGAAGTAATCCAAAAACTTGAGCTTAAGCACGGGCATGCAACAATCTTCCAAAAATTTGTTCAAAGCAAGAGCTCCCAAAACAAAGCAAAAGAATTCACCCAAGAATGAAGTCTCCCAAGTGAAGCAACCCCAAAACAAGGAAAGGAATTTGAATTTAATAGAAGAGGGAAGGGAAGAGAATGAGGTGGGTCCATGTAGGATGTCACATCACACATCCTCAATTCCAACCCCCAAAGTCAACTTCATTCTCCAATGCATAATAAATAGGTGGGTGAATAATATGACAGTTTACTTACACACTCAAATCCAACCCACACCCCAAAGGACTGAAATTAAATCATGTAAGAAAAGTGCAATTAAAACCTATAATTGCCTTCTCAAAAGTATTATAAAAGTATAATCTCAACTCCCCAACCATATGTATGGTCGGTAATTAAATTTAAGAGGTATGAGACAAGTTTAACTTGTCCCACAAGCCTCAAAATCAGCCTCCAAGGACAATTTCAATTTCCAAGAAGGTGGAGTGTTTCACACTCAAACGTTAACTTACACATCACTTACACATTATTACAACACTTTAATTCAAGGCCAACAACTCTATTAATTATTTTTTTATGACACATTTTATTTATTTATTTTAATAATATGATTACTCACAATATTTACACTTCATTTAAAGAATAATGAAAGGGGTAAAAGCACCACAAAATAAACACATGCAAACATAAACAAAGGGACCAAAATAAAATAAAAACATAAAACCCCTTGGTCACATTAAAGGTGATTCCCCATGGGAATCCTAACACACACAAAATAATACTAGTTGCCATGGTGACGTTTGTTGAATTCATCTAGAATTCTAATGTGGTTGGTCTCGATCCCTCGATGTTTGTTGTGATATTTTTCACTTACAAAAACACAAATATCATAACCTCGTGCCTAAAAAAATAATATAAATATAATTCCCAAATCATTTAGATATTTGAATCACAACACATCAAAGTAATTCTAACAATATCATTTATAGTTTTATCAACTATATCATCATCCAATAATTTCTATTTCTAGGTCTACTCACAATATCCAAATATCACAAGTTTGGACAACATCCATATAACCATGTCAAATAGTATATCATCATCAACATATAAAATGTCTCTAATAATCATCAAACACTATAATTGAATCAAGTCAACAATAATCCATGATCTAACATCTAACATCATACTATAATAAGGTCCATAATCATGTCCATATTATATAATCACGGTATTATGATTAGTATAAAATAAGGTGTCAAAGGGAAGTGGGCACTACATCCCCCCCTTAGACTCGACTTCCTCCCGAAGTCATTGGAACAAATGTGTAAACTAAACTCGTAGCAAGTAGCATCCTCCCATGTAGCTATAGTCTCATCATATCTATCCCACTACACCTGAACTTGATCAACCTCTCTACCTCGAAGGCCCGGGTCTTGCGATCTAGGATGTGAATGGGATCCACCATCACCTACCCCTGATCCTGCACCTACAATGATGTCTAATCTAACACATGAGAAGGATCTGCAACATATCTCCTAAGAACTGAAACATGAAACACATCATGTATGTGAGACAAGCTAGGTGGCAATGCTAGATGGTAGGCCAAAGGGCCGATACACTCCAAGATCTCAAAAGGACCCACGAATCTAGGAGCTAACTTAGAACCTTTTCCATAATAGATAGGGATCTTGTGTGGTCGACACAAAGGAAAACCTTCATGCCCACATCAAAACTACGGTCATGTCCTATGTTGATCTGCATACTTCTTCTACCTATCATGTGCCTCCTGTAGTCTTTTTCTGATCAAAACCACCTACTACTCCATGTCCTGCAACAAAGCTAGTCCAAGAGAAACCTTGTCCTCTAACCTGTCCCAACTAAGAGGTGTCATGCACTCTCTACCATATAAAGCCTGAAAAGGAGCCATGCCTATAGAACTCTGAAAACTATTATTGTAGGAAAACTCCACCAAGTACAAGTACTCCTCCCATCTAGACTGTTGATCCATCACATACATCCTAAGCATGTCCTCTAAAATTTGATTCACCCGCTCAATCTGTCCATTTGTCTCAGGGTGATATGCTGTGCTACTGAAATTGATCTTTTTCCCGAGGGCATGCTGCATGGTAGTCCAAAAATGGGAAGTGTACAAAGGATCACGGTCACTAATGATCTTCCATGGAATCCGTGCAACTTGACAATCTCATCCAAATATACCTACGTGCCACTGCACTAGCTATATAAGTGGTCTTCACCAAAGAAAAGTGAGCCACTTTTGTCAATTTATCAACCATGACCATGATGGCGTCGTGGTGATATCTCGACATCGGTAGCCCAACAATGAAGTCCATGGAAATGGTGTCCCATTTCCACTCTGGTATAGCATGAGGAAAGAGAAGGCCAACTAGATGTTGATGCTCGGCCTTTACTTTCTAGCACTCTAAACATCATGACACGAATTGAGCCATGTCTTTAAGAAGTCCTCTCTAATGATACAACTGTCTCAAGGTGGTGTGCATCTTCTTCACCCCGGGATGGGCTAAATAGGGTGCACGATGTGCTCTTCAAAATGTCCTGCCTCAAGCCTCCATCTCTATGGGAACATAAATCTGGCCTCTGTGCCTAAGAAGACCATCTTCCTCTAGTGATAAACCATCAAAATTCCCTTCAAGGGGTCTCTAAGACTCGATCTCTACTTGAACTGCAATGTAGAAGTTGTCAAGAGGAAGTTGCTGAAGAATCTTACTCTGTAAATCTGTGCTCACTGAGGTGGCCATAGCCACATGTCTCCATCTGCTGAGAGTGTTTACCACCACATTATCCTTCCCTTTCACATGCTCTATCTCCATATCATACTCACAAAGCAAACTCCATCCAACACCGCTACTTGAATGAGCATGTTGAGATTGGGCTGCATGAAGAGGTGGCGAAGACTCAAGTGATCTGTCCTGAGTGTGAATCTCTTGACCAAGCAGAAAAGTGCCTCCATCAACCAAAGCATGCACAACTACCACAAGCTCAAGATCATGAGTTAGATAATTAAGCTCATAATCTTTGAGTTTGCAAGACTCAAAAGCCACTACTCTACCCTCCTACATCAACACACCTCCAAGCCCTGCTAAAGAAGCATCCGTGCAAATGAAAAACTCACCCTGTGGATCCGACACTACAAGAATAGGTGTTGTAGTGAGACATTCCTTCAGATGTATGAAGGCCTACTTACACCTATCCAACCAAACAAACTTCTTCCCTTTCCTCTGAAGGGAAGTGATGGGGTGTGTAATCCGAGAGAAGTCTTGAACAAATCTCCGGTAGTAACCTGCTAATCCCATGAAGCTACGCACCTCAATCATAGTAGTGGGTGTTGGCCAATCCATAATAGCTCTAATCTTGGAAGGATCGATGGTGATACCTTCCCCAGAAATGATATGACCCAAATACTTACACCTCCATCTGAAAGAATGCACACTTCTCCAAGTTCCCGTAAAGTTGCTGCTCTCAAAGACACTGAAGAACCTGGCAAAGGTGCCCTCATGCTCCTCACGCGTACGTGAGTAAATCAAAATGTCATCAAGGAAGATGAGCACAAGTGATCTAAGAAGGTCCTAAATACCCCATTCATCAAACTCATAAACACTGCAGGGGCATTAGTCAAACCAAAAGGCACCACTGTGAACTCATAGTGGCCATATCTCATACGGAAGGGTCTTATGAATGTCCACCTCCGAAATCCTCAACTGATGGTAACCTAACTTAAGGTCTATCTTAGAGAAATTTGTGGCTCCCTTCATCTGATCAAACAAATCATCAATGCACGGAAGGGGATAACGATTCTTGATCATTACCTTATTCAGCTAATGGTAATCAATACACAACCACAAGGATCCATCCTTCTTCTTCACAAAATCACCGGTGCACCCCAAGGGGATACACTAGGATGGATAAGGCCTTTCTCCAAAAGGCCCTCAAGCTACAACTTGAGCTCATAGAGCTCTGGTGTGGTCATCCGATAAGGTGCTCGTGAGATAGGCTCTGCTCCTAGGAACTAGATCTATATGAAAATCAATCTCACGTGGGGTGGTAACCTGGTAGCTCCCCTAGAAAGACATCTGCAAACTCTCTCAAAATGGGGTGATCATCTAGTGATGGTCCACTAGACCCATCCTCTGATCTGTCACTGACTATAACAACATACATCTGACAACCCCATCGCACACACCGCTTAAGCTGCATAACAGAGATGGTGTGAATAGAAATGGGTCTCCTGACCCTTGAAATCACCGACTCAACTCCCAAATCATCTGCACAAGATATAATCTTGTGGTAACAATCCATCCTAGCCTTTGTGTAGATAAACCAATCCATACCCAAGATGACTCCATAATGAGCCCAAAGGAAGGATACGGAGATCCGAGGTAGTGGTGAAAGGTCCCAAATCCACCACACACTCCTTAACTAAGGAGTCTATAGAGATCTTGGCTCCAAAGCCATCTCAACATCCCAACTATGACCCTACCTAATTTCCACCAGCTTACATCACTCTACTAAAGATGGTGCAATAAAAGAATCAAAAGAACCAGAATCAAACAAAATGGAGGTAGGAATACCACCAATGTTACCTGTAGTCTCAATAATTGTACTTAATGCTCTGCCTGGTGGTTCTCGACCACTACATACATCCTATGACTGTGCCCCATATCACCAATAATAGGCTCTATAATCTCGTGTCTTACCCTTTTATTATTAGGTTATTTGGGGTAGTCTCTCAAAAATGTCTAGTAACACCACAACCAAAACAACCACCTGATCCTCTCCCTTGTGTAGCAGGTCCGATCCGGTACTCTAGAGGTCTGATGGTGTGGATCCTGATGATCCGGCTATGGTCTGCTGAGGTCTCTTGATAGTGAGCTCCTACTGAGTGAGCTCTCTGAGGAACCCTGTGTCCTGATGGGACCCCTAGGAGGAGGCCCCATACTCCGACCTCTCTATGCATCAAATCTCTGTGGAGGTCTATAAGGTGGGCGGGATTGCTACTACTACTGTGGTGGTCTAAAAGATGACTGTGTTGAACCCTGTCCACCACAGGAAGAGGTACTAACCCCCTCGATTTGTTGTCCTGCATCTACTGTATGTGGCTCCGACTCAATCTCTAGCCTGTTGGGTCTTTCCCCGAGTCTCCTCTACTATATAGGCCTTCTCGATGGCCTCAGCTAATGTCTATGGACAATGGATCCATGCACTGCACCTCCAATGTCTAGATTCAGGCCCCAGATGAACCTATGGATCCACACCTACTCATCCTACATGTAACCAACATACTGGAGTAGATCCAAAAATCTACTCTCATACTCAGCCACTATAAGAGATTCTGTCATGGAGGTCATGGAACTCATCTATCCATTATGTTGTATGAACCTCTGTGACAAATATCTACTCCAAAATGCTCCTCAAAGAGCTCCCAGGTAACTGTCTCATAATCAACATGGAGCTTTGCTCCTCTGTCTGCCACTAGACACCAACTCCATCCTTTAGTAGATGGATCGCAACACGAGCTTTCATGTTGCTAGAACAAGGACAGAGCTTAAAGCATCCACTCAAGCTCACCAACCTAGGCCTCTTCCTAAAATCCACCTATGTCACCAAAATAATGTGATGGCTTGAAGCTTCAGGATCTCCTTGATGTGATCTGCAGCTGTGGTCTGACGGCCTCTAGGTCTCTCTGCATGCTCATCCCTAAGCCTAGGGCTCCGAGACCTCTCTATGTCCTAAAACTTAGTCACCTGTCCCCTCTGTGGTGACTCTACTCTGGCTGACTCTGCATGGGAGTTCTCTCCTCCATGCTCCTCACTGGTCAAGGAGATACATGACCCTCAATGGAAGGGACTCTATCATGTCTGGCTGCATGTCCTCCTACTGATCCTCCACGTAGAGCGACATTAACATCCTGAAGAGTTTGCAAAATCTGGGTAGGATGGCTGCTACAACATGATCTAGTGGTGGTAAGTCTAGGTCTATGTGAAAAGACCCTCGTCCCATCTGCGCCTCCTGCACAGACCAAGGTGAGAGTTAGTTCATCTTTCTAAGTTTTATTCAGTTTCCATGTTTACTAAAATATGTTATTTCTAAACTAAGTTGTTTTCTAGATTTAAAAGTGTGTTAGGTTTAAGGTTCATGTCTCAAGTTTTCTAGTGTGCCCAATGGCCCAAGATTTTGAACCACTTCTCTGATACCAAGTGTAACACCACTAAAAACAACCCACTTGAGACCCAAGAACAACCTAGGATTAGTTAGGAAAATTATGGAATAATTTTTTTGTTTAAAAGAGTCTACAACCAGTTACAAGAAAAATATCACTAACAAGTTCTCAAGAACAATTCTAATTCACTAGAACATATTTTTTTTTATTAACAATTATTAGAGGTCATAAGGTCCAAAATTTAGGGTTAGAAGGTTCAATTAGGTTCAGAGGGTAATTCCTCACCATACCCACTCTCTAACAGGCTTAAAGGTTCAACTTGATTTTTTCAAACTTAATGCATTCAAAATTTCCTAAATCATTCCCATTGGATAGGAAATTTCCTCACCTTTCCATTGATATAAATAAGTCCTCCTAACTCCTCATATTTTTTCAAGTTATGGGCCATGGGCCTTGGGGTGAAAATTTTCCCCAGAGGAGCGCGGGCCTCACGGGCCCAGGGTGAAAAAATTTGCCCCAAGGGCGGTCGGCATGGGCCACAAATATTTCCAGGGAGACTTTTGGAAAAAAATTTCCCACATGGGGAAAAAAACCAACTTTGCGCCTACACACCCACGGTCCAAGTCCACTAGGGACACGTGGCATCTCCTAAGCCAATGTGGGGAAGGCGGGCGGGGGAGAAATTTAGGTTAACTTCCCCGAAGGACTAAAGGGTAGCAACTTTGTGCCCATGCCTCCCACGCACCTCCACAATGCCACGTGTGGCATCTCCTAATTGGGGAAGGCGGGCGGGTGGTAGGGAAAAAATTTTAAAATTTTCCCCAAACGTAAAAGAGGAAAAAGGACCCACTCCTCCGCTGATGCCTCGCGATGCCATGGCATCACTTGATTAGTTGCGGCTCAGGGGTGGGGAAAAAAATTTGGAAAATTTTCCCAAAATTTTCTGAAGCACTAAAAAAAAAAGGATCTGCCCCTCTGCACGATGCCTCATGATGCTCATGCCACATGGCATCACCTGATTGGTTGGGGTCAGCGGGGAGCGGGGCGGCCGAAATTTAGAAAAATTTTCCCAAAAATTTCCTAAGTCTTTTGAGCTAAGTTAAAAAGGGGTCCGCCCCTCCACCAACACCTCGTGGTGCCACATGGCAGCCTCTGATTGGTTGTGGGTTAGCGGGGTAGTAGGGGAAAATTTGGAAAAAAATCCCCAAAAAAATTTTTAAAATCTCTAAGCTAAGGAAAAATTCGGGCCAAAATCACCAAGAAAATTTTCCCAATTTTTTTTTTTTTGCCAAGTGAAAAAACTTCAGAAGGCCATAACTTTTGATAGAGAGCTTATTTTTGGGAAAACAGGACTTTCTGAAATATCTCAACATGTCCTCTTTACTTAGGGATCATTAATTTTTTATTTTGATAAATTTTAAGGGGTCAATTTCAAGAAAATGATCTGCAGGCTTTTACAAGGGTAAACTAGTAAATTTTAACTTGTAAGATTTGTTCAATTTGATCTTCTTCCTCTCTCAACATGTCAAATAGACATGGAGAATTATTCTTAGGTGGATTTAGGATAATTTTTGAGGTAGATCTATTTTATTGAATTCCAATTTGAAATTTTACAATTTTGATAAAGAAAACGATGATGAAAAAAAACTCGGTTTTTCTAAGTTTTTGAAAGATTTCCTTAAGTATTTTTGTCTAATTGGATTCATTTAGGGAAAACTACTTCAATTTAATCATTTATTTTTATTTCATTGTTTTAGTTTGATCTGATGCATTTTGGATTAAATAATTGCCAGTTTGAAAATACAAGATAGGGATCAAATTTTTAAAGGGTTTATTTGCCATTTTCTTCTTCCAAGTATTATAATATGTTCCAATTCTAATCTAATACATTTATTTGATTCAATTCAACTATTCAAAAACTAAAATACATCTTTGATTTCCAATTTTCACATATTTCAAAAGACAGAGTATTACACTTCCTTTATACGCATTTCTTCCTTTCAAATAGAGATTACAACTCACATCTAGATGATTAAATTCAACACAATGATACAATTTGAGGAAGGTTATGCAATCCTTTATCTATTCCAAAAGACAAACTTTACAACTTCCTTCTTTTATTCTTTCCAAAATCATATATTATATACAGGGCAGAATAATACATTTTCTTCTCACATGTTTCACTTTTCCACTTTCCAAATAGGATTTCATAGTGCATGTTAAACACAGATTTCCAATGGAATAATATCATATGGACAAGACAAAACCACTTCCATTAATTCAAATGAAACTCTTACAACTTCCTTTCTATTTGATTTCAAATACAACATACAAAATACGTATCATTCTTTCACATTCTTTCCAAAAAAACAGAAAACAGTATAACTCTTTTACATTTCAAATTTCAACTTCCATAACCACTACAACATATTTCCATTACAAACATATATAAGTTCATCCACTTCAAGTGGGAAAGGTTACAATAAGATTTCATTTCACAAGGGACTGTCAAACTATCTTTATCTCAGCTCCAAAACAACAACATGTATATTTCTCATTCTTCCAATTTGATCACAACAAGAGTAGGGGAAAGGAAATGCTCTCCACCCAACCAAGACATCCAATGAAGAGGAGAAGCCATCCTTCTTCATTGGCCCCGAGCCCCAACCACAATGCAATAAAATATGTGATCCAACTCATGGCAAACAACAGGCTTCCACAAACACACAAGCAACATTTCACAATAAAACATAGTCAAAAAAGAATGTAGTTTATAACTACATTAAAACATGACAAACAATACTAAGGCTTCATCAAGCAAGCCAAAGGAGAAAGAAACTATGGGGATGCTTCTTATGCCTCCCAAAGGGAAATGGGTATCACCACCTAGAAAAAACCACCAATATATATATATATATATATATATATTTCAAATCCTCCAAATCATGCCCTTATGCCTCCCCCAAATTACCCTTATTCCTCACATTTCCTTATGCCTCCCCAACCTCTTATGGCACCCCATAACGAGTAAATAAATGCAAGCTATTTCTTTGTAAGGTGGAACCCAAATCCCAACTCCTCTACCCTTATACCTCCCTAAAACACACTTGTGCCTCCCACAAAATAACCCCATAGTCTTCTCCTACACCATTCCTAGGCCATCTACCCAACAACCCACAAACATGCCAAAACATTCACACATTAACATTTACATTTATAAAAGAAGAGCATTTCAAGAGCCAAGCTCTACCTCTCCATGATGGAGTTGTTCCAAGTTCCAAAACAACAAGCTTTATCCCAATGCAAGCAATCCAAAAAAACCAAGCACAAGCATGCAACAATCTTCCAAAAAAATTTCAAAGCAAGAGCTCCCAAAAGCAAAAGAATTCACCCAAGAATGAAGTCTCCAAAATGAAGCAACCCCAAAACAAGGCAAGGAATTCAAATTTAATAGAAGAGGGAAGGGAAGAGGATGAGGTGGGTCCATGTAGGATGCCACATCACACATCCTCAATTCCAACCCCAAAGTCAACTTCATTCTCCAATGCATAATAAATAGGTGGGTGAATAATATGACAGTTTACTTACACACTCAAATCCAACCCACACCCCAAAGGACTAAAATTAAATCATGTAAGAAAAGTGCAATTAAAACCTACAATTTTCCTTCTCAAAAGCATTATAAAAGTCTAATCTCAACTCCCCAACCATAGGTATGGTTGGTAATTAAATTTAAGAGGTATGGGACAAGTTTAACTTGTCCCACAAGCCTCCAAAATCAGCCTCCAAGGACAATTTCAATTTCCAAGAAGGTGGAGTGTTTCACACTCAAAAGTTAACTTACACATCACTTACACATCTCTTACAACACTTTAATTCAAGGCCAACAACTCTATTAATTACTTTCTTATGACATATTTTATTTATTTATTTTAACAATATGATTACTCACAATATTTACACACCATTTAATAATAATGAAAGGGGTAAAAGCACCACAAAATAAACACATGCAAACATAAACAAAGGGACCAAAATAAAAGAAATACATAAAACCCCTTGGTCACAATTAAAGGTGATCCCCCATGGAATCCCTAACACACACAAACACGCACAAACAAATACTAGTTTCCATGGTGACCTTGTTGAATTCATCTAGAATTCCAATGTGGTTGGTCTCCAATCCCCCGATGTTTGTTGTGATATTTTAACCTGCAAAACACAAATACCTCCTTCGGCCTCATGGCCATATCAGAACATCCAAAATAATATAAATATAATTCCCAAAATCATTTAGATATATGAATCACAACAACATCAAAGCAATCTAACAATATCATTTATAGTTTTATCAACAACTATATCATCATCCAATAATTTCCATTTCTAGGTCTACTCACAATATCCAAATATCACAAGTCCACACAACATCCATAATATAACCATGTCAAACAATATATCATCATCAACATATAAAATGTCTCTAATAATCATCATGCATCATAACTGAATCAAGTCAACAATAATCCATGATCTAACATCTAACATCATACTATAATAAGGTCCATAATCATGTCCATAATATAATCAGAAGTACTCAAATCTAAGTTTTCATTCTTTTTATTCTATGGTGTATTCTTAGTTGGTCAATCACGTCTTAAAATTCTAGTGTGCATCAAAAAGAGTCATGTCAAGTTATTAATAATGCTAAAGTGATCTATGCTTTGAAGCTACTATTATAGGTCTACTCAGGGTTGTTGGTGAGTGTTTTTGTATGCAAATAAGTGTCAAAGCATCAAAATCATACAAGATGGTTTTTGTATGTATGTCTATAGTACTTCTTTGTGTCTCAATTGAGAACATTGATGTCAAATATTTTGTAGTTTGTGTTTAAGGTCTTGTTTTTCAATTGTATTCTAGACCTGAAATTGGTCTGATGTATGGCTTTGCTAAAACATGAAGTATCCTGCAGAGATCATTGTTGTCTTCATATTGCTCAGTAATGCCTGATGAGATGTGTTATGACCCATGGGTGTCATGAATATGTAAACCTTTTCATCAAGGGGTCTATACTTTGAAGTCTTATTTTTCCTTGTTGGTGTAAAGTTCTTATATACAAGGCAAGAGTGAGTATGTTGAAGTTTAGCTTGATGAATAAGAAAGTTTAGGAGTGATCTTGAAATTGTGGAAATAAAGACCAAATTGTTTCAATTCTATGTTAATATGATTAGGGTTTGGTATCAAAATCCTTCTTTGAATAATGAAAATAATGGTACAACATTCATAAATCAAATATGAATAAAAAATATGATGAATAGTGTAGGTGTTCCTATAGTATCATAAAGTAGTATCCCCTTATGTGAAGTCACAGAAGTGTAAGAAGAATGCCTTAAAGCATCAACAAGGTACCTTCAGGTGGAAGAGTTAGATACAATTACATCTACAGATAGAAGAGATGATATACACCATTCTAGATGTTTCTGAGCTTCATACATGTGTAAAGTGATCCATCTTAGGTGTGAGTGATACTTGTTTGGTTCTCTTTCATGTATTAAGCTAAAATTATCTCCTACGGGAACAAAATGCACTCAAAGGCATAAAGCATGTGGTTTCTTCTGTCTTGTGCATATGAATGATAGTGTGTGAGTGTGTTTTTAACATATATGATGTGTTATAGCTTCTAAAGGATACAAGACTAAAGATTGACTCATGACATAGGTTGTGAAAGAAAGGAATGACACTGTACAGGTCACAGGGTGCTTAGTGGTCCTTTTTGAGCATTTACAGGTAACATTACTATGCAAAAGGAAGGATATGAGCATTCACAAGTAATAAGGAGGTGTCTAAGCACCTTCATGATGAGATAAGTAGGTCTCGAAGTGTTTTTAAGGAGAGGTTGTTCCAAAAGAAATCAAGTAAATGGTAGGTATGTGTTCCTTCTTGATGTCACTATCAAGGATTGAATGACTAAGTTATATCATTATACATATTTGGAGAGTCCTATTTGGTATATTCAACCAGGGGGAGTTGTCTACAGGATTCTACAAAGTGATTCATTGTGACTAGTAGACATGGTTATTGATATAAATGAATCAGTAGCTGAGAGTTATGAAAAATCAAAATGCAAATTTGATCAACAATATGCTAAGGATACATGTGTAATGTAAGTGTGAGTGGAAGAGTGTGATGTCCTATCAGATATATAGTGTGAGTTAAGACTAACTATGACATTTCTATATGACAAAGAAGGTGTATGTCCTCTCTGAAGTAAATAGTGAGGTATCTAGTTTACTTGATCCTTGAAAATGGGGAATGATGGTCTGAGACATACATTGGCTAATCTCAGAGGTATGTTAAGAGGTTCCACAAGTTCAAAAGATAATATACATCATCTTAGATGATCCTAAATCTTCAAGAAGGAGATCATGCATTTGTGAAAATGTTATGAGATCTAAAGTTGTGCAGAGATGTTAATACCAAATTTGGTTGGTTCAGTGTGTTAATTGCATTCTACAGGTATGTAGATATTGTGTGAAGATCTAGTTGCATACCACTGGTAAAAATGATGTATATGAGTTTACCAAGACATGGGGAGTACATGTTCTTACTCCATGAAGGTAACTCATGTGTCTAGAAAATAAAATCTCTTCAAAAGGTTGAAGCCTGAAATGAAGGTAAGTGATATTTTTGACAAGATCCTTGTTCAAATAAAGACAAAAGATGTGGCTCAAGGTGCGAGTCACTATGTATGGTTCAGATTAGTCGAGGGGAGTATGTATTTGTATCTATAGAAGGTGTTCCTTGAGGACTTCTTGGCCTAAAGGGATGTTTTTGAGTTAGTGGGACTATGTATTTGTACTCTATAAAAGGTGTTCGTGGTGGACTTATATTCCTAAAGGGATGATTTTAAGGTTTGCATCGGTGAGGTTTGAGTTTCTTTATGGAAGCAAGAGAGCTATAGTAAATCGGGGTGGCTTGTGGCCTAAAGTGATACATGTGCAGAACCTAAAGTATCTCTTTAACTCTAACTTTCTTTAATAATAGCAAATACCTTACACGATAACATATTATTATTAAAATCTCCATACAAGAGAATGCAAGACACATTGATAAAACTAAGGATCACATGATAGGGTAAAGACAAACACAACATACAATAGATCCGAGTAAGAAAACTCATTTCATCACAACAATCTCCAAATAATCACACCCTCATCTATACTTCTACTCAAGAAAATCCCAATTGAAAAAATATATTCCTAATTAAATAAACTAAAAACCATAGGGTAACAAATATACCAATATTGATTAAAAAAATTGTCCCTAAAATTCATAACATTGGGTATACAAGGTCTAGCCTCTTTACACCATTTCTACCCTAACTATATAAAATACAAACTTCATGGATTAGTAAATAATCTAGAAAAGAAATTCAATCCCTCACCTAGAGCAATTGGATTACACCTACTAATATGGCGTAGATACTAAGATATATGTATGTCAAGAAAACCTGAAGAGCAAAATATGTAACCACAACCACACCAGGGGGACTAAAAATGTGAAAAATTGGGGATTGAAGCTAAGAAATCCTTCAAGAATTATTATTCATACAATATGAGAAATAAAATCAAAGGGAAATTAGATCCATTGATAAGAAAAATATTAATGATGAGAAATAACTTCAAAAGGGAAATCGATCCAGTGTGACAAGAAAATATTAAGGATGAGAAATAACATCAAAAGGGAAATTTGATCTAGCTAACAAGAAAAATATTGCGGATGTTGAAAGAACTGGAGGACATATATCACAAACTAAATTGTATCATGGAAGACCCTAGGATGGCTCAAATATAGAGGAAGGAAATTAAAAAAAAATTATTCGGAAACATTTGGATGCATACTATTTTAATATAGTCACTCTTAAATGTTGTTTTGTGAATTTTCCCATGCTTGATTATTTAATGATAATTCTATGCTTTGCATTTTAAAAGTAAAATATAAAAAAATAATCCTTAAAAGTAATCATGTAAATTACAGCGAATATCCGTTTAGAAGTGTCAAATTCGTTGCTTCATAGTAGATAAATATATCTTATGTTGCATATTCCTGACAATAATTTATGTTCAAAGCTCAATTCTCATTTGCATTCTTGTCGTTTGTGTTCTAAACATGTGTTACGAGACCTTTTACATGGCTAGTTAAGAACGCACAAAAATTGAAAACCTAGATTTAAGTTCTAAACATAAACTTAACTCCACTTATCTTCTTCTATAAAATCATGCATGCACTATCTCCAAAAGAGGCTAACTCCACTTAATGCCAAGAATAACAATGCCACAACAATGAAATTCCCGACTACTCCCGATTGTAGGGCCAAACATTATATGAAAATAGGCAATAAATGTGGAGCCATCAAAACACCCGATTCAGCGAAAAAAAGATAGTAAATGCATAACCATCTAAACACCCATCGAAACCATCATCCATCTCATCAAATTTAATCCTAATGAAAAAAATGTCTAAACGGCCATCAAATTTAACATAGTCTCATAAACGATCGTAATTTTTCTTCTACCTTCTTACTTTTAATTAGATAGGACACACACATACACTCAACAATCCCTAAATATTTGGCCATTGTTTTTTCTCATGTGGCAAGCATATGGTCGATTCTCCATATGTTGCAATAACTAGCAATCACATGTGTACAATGCAATGTGAATGTTGAACGGTATATGTTATTTGATTTAGAGGGATAGTTATTACTTTTGTAGTTGATGTTGATTAAGCAGAGCCCAGATTTCTTATTTCTTCCCAAAACTTTGTTTTAAGGGATGAATATTTAATGAAAGGATAAATAGTTCAACCAAAAACAAGAAAGAATTGTTGAATCCTAAGTAGGGATGACTGAAACGGGCTCAAGAAAAACGAACAACAAAACAGGGGTAAAAATAAACAAAAAATACACTCTTCATGTAGAAATTACTTGTGAAATGGGCATCTCAATGGGATTCATACATTTTAATGACAGATGATCGATCCATTGGTTTCATATTATCAATTCCTTGATGAGTATTATGTTCCTTGCAAGAAGAAGGGTTTGAGGAGATGCATATTTCTTGGTGTAAGCTTCTTTAATTGTTTTAACTTCATAGGTAGTGGATATACCTCTTCGATACCCCAAATATGATTATTGAATCTCCCTTTTAGTTGGATTTGACAAAATTCTGCAATTGGCATGTTAAGTGTATGAGCCATAAAAAGCTTGCCATATCTCCTTAAATTCCAAACTTGCTTTCACCTAAGTTTTCCATGCAGATTAGTTTTCCTCAGAAAATAATTTGGTCCATTGGAAACCATTGCAAAAATTATAGGAGATGGATTGGTTCTATATATTGTTAGTCCGATATATATGCGAATGTCATATATACTAATTGGTAAATGGAAAAAATCATCCTTTCAATATACCTAGTAGTACATGAAAGAGACATTAATGCATGCGCGAAAAGAGTGGTATGAGGTACCTAGACAATATGTGAAGAGGATTTAGTTATCTTCCCTACCAATAAAACTATAGGTAGAGCTCGTGGGTAAAATAAATGAGCGCCATTTCTCCCCAAGCAATGAACAAAGAACAAGGTTTTTTGTATTCAGATGGTGTGGTTTCAAACCTAGAACCTATTGGATTTTCCCATTTTTGGACCCCTTTAACCACAAATTACACTCAAGTGAAAAATGCACCTCCTTCAAACCCCTTCTTCAACACCTCTATTCTCCTTTAGCATTTCCATCACACATTTCTTTTGTGCTTGTAGAAAATTAGTAGGTTTTTGATAGATTCGATAGTTTGAAAATGAATATGTAGATTTTTCAATAGATTCATTAGATTTGGGAAAGTATTTATTTATTTTTCTTCAAATATCTAAATTTTTTGAGGGATGAGAATATTAGTAGCTATAACTCCTTACTATTTACAACATTAAAATCTTCGCCTCCCAAATGGGTGTCCCCTCCAACTGCTTTCACCTCAATTTTAGGTCTTTGAACCCTAACAACTGAAACGTCAAAGGTTCCTCCACCTAGATCGAAAATCATTATGTCTTTTTTCTTCTTCTCTCTCATGGATCCATAACTTATCGTTGCGGCGGTGGGTTCGTTGATAATCTGCAACTTCGACAACATGACCCTATGCATCCACACTTTCATTGGTTGATCTATTGTTGCTTGGGTATGAATAAAATCAATTGTCCCTTGAACATTATTTATAATTTCATGGGCTTTATCCTCATTGAAATTCCCAACAAAATCTGGGAAAATACCTCCATAATAAATTGTGACCACCAAACACAATTTTCTTTTACAAGCTCCTTCAAAGAAGTGCACACGAAAGAATGAACCTTTTACTGCCCACAAAACAAAGGAAGCATATCAACCTTACAGATTTACCTTCAGACCATTCCTTGGATAGGTAACCTGTGTAAACAAGATTGCATGGTACTCCACAAAAAGCTATGGATGAACTACCAGATTTGAACTTCCTAAAAGCAATCGTGAATGATTATGTTCTCCTTCATATGTCACAATTAGCATATAAGGATATTCTAGAGAGTGCTCAACATGCTTCCTAGCAGAACAACCTCTCATGCTATTGCACTTGTAATACCCTTTTCAAACAAAACAAAGATATCAATCACTTGAGAATCTTTAAACCCTCGAACATTGAGATAAATTCTAGTCCCCAAGGACATAATACTCGATGGAACAAAGATAAGTAAATAAATTTTGAGGCCATATCAAAAGAAAGTAAGTGAAAAAAATATGTCAAGGTTCTTGTTCACAAACATATTGATAAAGCAGTTGGTATTCCCTTCGGACCATTCCTTGGATTGGTAACCTATGTAAAAAAGATTGCATGGTACTCCACAAAAAGCTATGGATGAACTAACAAATTTGAACTTCCTAAAAGCAATCGTCATCGATAATATGCAACTTCAACAACATGACCCTATACATCCACACTTTCCATTGGTTGATCTCGCTACTATTAGGCATGAATAAAATCAATTATCCCTGTAACATTATTTATTATTTCATGGGATTTATCCTCATTGAAATTCCTAACAAAAGCTAGGAAAATACCTCCATAATAAATGGTGAGAAGTGACTTATCAACAAGTAATTAAGCCTTTGTACTAGTATACAAACTTGAGAGGGCCTATGGCTATTGTTGTTATCTAATTGATTAAATTGGTACAAAGGTACACAACACATAAGTGTAGATTCATTAGAGTAGGTATTTACCTTAGCTCATGTTCACCTAGATACTTTATTTACCTTTATTGTATTTATCCTCACCCACTTATGTGTGTGGATATTTTTTATCTTGTTTAGATATTAGGAGATATTATCTAGTTGTTAGGTATAGTTCTTTCCTTGATCTATGGTATTGAATAAATCCTTGATGTCTAGTTCTCTCCTAAATCTATGGTCTTGACTAGTTCTTTGATGACTAGTTATTTCTTTGATTTATGGCTTGATCTACGACCTTGACTAGTTCTTAGATTGTTATTCCTTGCCTATATAAGTAAGGCCCATTCTCATTGTATTTCATTGAGTTCCATAATAATATATGATATTGCTACTCATTTGTTTGCAAAGGTTTATGTAAAGTTATTCTGGTGAATTACTTTCATCTTATTGATCATGGTGTTTGATTAGCATCTGTGTTCTTGGCTTGGTATGATCTGGTTATCATTCCTTTTAGATTCCTTTTCCTATATTTGAAGTAAAAATTTACGCTTTGTGCCTCCTTAGTGTACACGTTTGTTGTAATGGATGGAATCCTAACTTTGGAAACCATTTTACAAATAAGTTAAAATATCACTAGCACAACTCCACTCCTTAAGTAGATCGATAGTCATTGTCACTACCCATGCGATCATCTATTTTGTTAGAGTAGATACATTGCTTGATCCATAGGGATCCAAAATGAATCTACTTCATAAAAAATCCCGGCAAGAAGAAGAAGGAAAATTAAACACGGATGTTATGTCTTTTTAGTAACAGGGACCATGCCACTCTGTGTAGAATGGCGATTCTGAAGAAGCCTTTGCCAACCCCAAGGTCGCGGAAGTCATGGACCGCTGCCGCATTGCATTGGGCGGTGGTTCGCTCTTTCGAAAAAAAGTGAAAATATGAAACGAACAACCCGAGCAATTAGGATAGTTGTTCATATCTCTTCTTCTCCATGACCTTTCCCGTTCTCCGGTGCACGAGAAGACATGGGAAAGACTATAAATACATGTTTGTAGAAGAGAATAGGATCATCAAAGCATGAAAGCAAGTGGGCAAGAATTTCTTAGTGCTGGAATTGTGTTTTGTAGAAGAAAAGAGTGTTGAGATAGAGCAAACAAGTATTTAGGAGGAAGTGTGAGATATTATCTACTTCTCTTTCATACTTATTGTAAATTTTGTACTTGTTATTTTGAATTAGCCAATAAAAGTGGGAAGAAAGAGTAATTTCCCTTCTCGACTAGTTTTTCCTCCTCTAGAGGTTTCCAGGATAAAAAATTTTGGTGTTTATGAGCTTAAATTCTTTCCTTTCCTACAATTGTGGATTCTAAGCATAAGCATAATTCATTCACTAGCTATCTTTGTCATTTTCTAATAGAAAGTAGAACAACAACGTTTACTTGTGTTTGTGGATAATTTCAAGGTTGAAGAGTTTGAGATCATTTTGGTATCGGAAAACAATTATCTAGGATTTGTGGTATTTGTTCTTGGATTTGTATGACAATGACGAGATCTAAAGGCGAAGAGGCTTTACCTTGCAATCCAAAAATTTCTACAAAGAAGTGGAAACAAAGAATTCGGGGACAAATGGAGGAAGAGAACTTGGTCCTGTAGAATTGAGATGTTGGAGACCATGATGGATAAGATGTTTAGAAGGCAAGAAGATCTTTCTTATTTACAGAAGACAACTTCTTTCAAACAAGACATGATGGACTCGGTGGTTTTGGGCTTAGCTTAAAAGTATGGCATAGGAAAGAGCCACCATGAGGAAAGTTATGGGTAATATCATGAAGAAGAAACTTCAAACACAAGAGAAAAGTTAAAATCTGATCATACTCCTTTTAAAGTTGAGAAGAAATTTGATATTAAAGCTTTTAAGGACAAGTAGATGTGGAGTTGCTTGATAAATGGTTAAAACAGATTAGAATTCTAATTTAGCATCCATAATGTCACTGAGGCACAGAGGATCATCTTTTCATGTCTCAAAATTGAGGGACACACTTTGGTTTTGTGGGAAACCCATCTAACCACTTGTGAAAAGAAGAAGCGTCCTATTGTGAAATCTTGGCAAGAATTTAAAGAATTACTTAGAGCTAAATTCTATCCTATTGGCCACAAGACTGACCAAATGATTAAATGGCAATATTTTAGACAAGGCAGTGGTCAAAGTGTGCATGACTATACTACGAGTTTTGGAGGTAGGCCATGTTGTTAAACATGGAATTGGAGGATGAGGATATTCTGACTAAGTACTTGGGAGGACTTCACACTCACCTTCAAAGAAAAGTCATCTCCACAAAGCCCAAAGATCTCAACTAGACGTGTGTGCAAGCATACTACATAGATGATGAAAAGAAGAAAGGAGAAGCAAAGTTGAGGTCAAAGAAGTCGACAAATTAGTAGAAAAAGAGTATGGGAAAATAAGTAACAAGGGAAAGTGGAAAGGGAAAGGTAAACAAGCTGCCACTACTTTAAATACTTGTAAAGATCCTAAGTTTCAAGAACTATGATATTAATGGTCATATTGATGATACATGTTGGAAGTTACGTCCGGAGTTGCATCCGAAGAGACGAACCAAGGACTCGAAGAAGTCCATGACAGCTATAAGAATAGAAGGGGAGGTGGAAATCGAAGATGACACTGATGTAGATGAAAGGCTTGGATGCACGGCCACCAACATGGACAACCAGGAAGAGGAGATGAGTAGACTATTCCAAATCAAAATCCAGATCAAGAGAACTAAGGTAAATGCTTTGGTTGATACTGGTTCTCAGTCTAACTTGATTTTTGAAGTAGTTGTAAAGAATCTTGGTCTTGAGACTTACAAGCATCCACACCCTTATCCTTTGGGTTGGGTGAAGAAGGGTGTTGAAATTCAGGTAATAAGAAGATGTAAGGTCAAGTTTGGGATAAATTCCTAGTATATTGATGTTTTAGAAGCTGATGTTATTCCACTTGATGATTTTGATGTTGTATTCGGAGTCCTTACTTGTATATTAGGGATGTTATATTTATGAGAAGGGAAAACTAGTACAGATGGGTCAAGGATGGGATCAGCTACAACATTCGAGCACACCAACGTAAGACACGGGTTACTATGGTGAGTGCTAACCAAGAAAAACAACTTATTCAGGCAAATCATAATCAGTTTTGTTTATTTTTTTAAAGGATAAACAAGATGGGGTAGAAGTTTCAAATATTTCTAACCAGGGAAAGCATGATTTAGATAGTATTATTCAGTCCTTTTCAGGAAGTTTTTCAGGTCTAGTGGGTTACCACCAAAACGGGAAGTAGAGCATGAGATTTAGCTATTGCTAGAGTCCCCTCTACCAAACATCGGGTTGTATAGGCAATCCTTGCTCGAGAGTATTGAAGTAAAGAAACAAATCCAGGAACTACTAGACCAAGGGTGATACGTCCGAGCACCTCACCATGTGGTTTGCCTATTGTGATGGTGCCAAAGAAGGATGGTTCTTAGAGAATGTGCATCGACTACCGTGCTTTGAAAAAGATCACCATAAAGAACAGATATGCACTTCTCCGCATAGATGGTCTCTTGGACCAGCTTTAGCATGCCAAATTATTCACGAAGTTGGATCTCAAGTCTAGTTATCACCAAGTCAGAATGAAGGAGGAGGATATATGGAAGACTACCTTGAAAACAAAACATGATTTGTATGAATGGTTAGTACTTCCTTTTGGGTTATGTAATGCACCCACTACATTTATGAGATTGATGAATGATGTATTGCAGATTTCATATATTCATGTGTAATTATATATCTAGACAATATTCTAATCTTTAGTGCCACATGGGAAGAACATCTAACTCATTTACAACAAGTCTTGCAAGTTCTCAGAGAGAAACAACTGCTTTGTAATATGAAAAAATGTGAATTTTCCAAACAGTCACTTGTCTATCTTGGGCACGTGGTTGAAGGAGGAGAGCTATGAGTGGATCCAAAGAAGGTGGAAGCCATCACCAATGGCCAACACCAACACATGATCCACAGAGACTAGGAGTTTTGTGGGAGCAATACAGTACATGCGGAAGTTCATTCCAGGGTTTCTCCACGAATGCAACACCTCTACAAACATTAGTCGTAAAGAGTAAGGGTTACGACAAGGGTAAGGAACAAGACAAATCCTTTGAGTTATTGAAATACAAGATTAGTCATGCTCTCTCTTCCTAATTGGCAGTAGCATTTTGAAGTAGATATAGATGCCGATGATTATGCCATGGGCGCAATGTTGCTTGAGGAGGTAAAAATATATGTTATCATTATGAAAATTTCACTTCATCGATTAAAGTATATTTAGTATATGATAAGGAAATGTATGCACTAGTCTAGGCAATTAAAAAATGGAAGCATTTTTTGTTGAGTAAAGAAACTATTATGCACACCGACAACAAACCTCTCCATTATTTACAAGCACAATCTAAATTGCAGTGAAGCAAGGCACTACAAATGGATGGGGTTCCTTGATTGTTCCATCTGGTGATCAAATACAAGAAGGGTAGTACAAACTTGGTGGTAGACATGTTGTCTAGGCCACCCACACGGAGAATTTTTCCTATTTGGACATTATCTCTCGAGATCGAGCCCTTGACGAAGGAAGCTTACGAGAGAGGCATATGCCAGGACAAAGACTTTGGGGTGACATTTCGTAGTTGCGTCCTAAGGGGCTGAAAGGACAGGAGTGAAGATTGTTATCTCAAACATGGGCTACTCTCTACCGATGGGGAAGCTTTGCGTGCCAAAGAAGAAAGAATTCTATTGATGAGGGAATCACATACTTTGAAAGTAGTAGGTCATTTCGGTGTTGGTAATACCTAGCCCACTTGCAAAGGTACTTGTATTGGAATATGCAAGAAGAATTATCAAAATTTATACATGGATGTAAAATTTGTTGTACTACCAAGGCTAAGACTAGGAAGGAGGGTTTGTATAAGCCTTTGACAATACCGAATTGTCCGTGTGAGGAAATTTCTATGGATTTTGTAGGAGGATTACCTATGTCTAAACATGGACATGACTATCTATATGTTGTTGTTGATAGATTCATAAGATGTGTATTCTTATGGCATGTAAAATGATAGTAAAAGCACATGACGTAGCAGATATTTTCTTTCCTAATGTATGGGTGCATTTTATTTTTCCTAAGTCTGTTGTTTCTAACAAGGATTTCAGTTCTTGGGGAATTTTAAGACTACTTTGTGGGACAAGATGGATACTAGGTTACAGAGGACCTGACTTTCCATCCATAGACAGAGATGGACAAACAGGGGGTGGTAAACGGGACTTTGGTATAACTGATCGGAGGGTATAATTAAAAATATCCAAGGATTTGGGATGATTCCTTAGCCTACATTCAACATTACTATAACCGGGCAAAGTACACACATCCACTATGAAGTCACCATTTGAAGCATGCTTGGGATATCTACCTACAAATCCACTGGACATAGTAGTTGGGTAGCAGGATGAGGAGGAGACACGAGACACAAAGGTGACTAGAGAAACAAATTGTTTGAGAGGATCTAGCAAACCCATCTCAAAGTCAAAGAACAACTAGAGAAATCTCAAGCCAAGTACAAAGCTAGGCACAATCAACATAGGAGAGAACATAAGCTACATGTTGGCGATAGAGTTTGAATTTATGTGAGCAAGGAGAGATTACAAAGTCAAACACGACAACTCAATCCACTACGATATGGGCCCTTCACCATATTGGAGCAGGTTGGAGAAAATACTTTTCGGCTTGACTTACCACCATTTAAGAGGATTTACTTTGTAGTAAACTATGAAAAATTGCTCCTATATGAGCCATCCATTCCAGGATGAAGATGAAGGACTACAATTGCTACCTTCCATTAAGGATTGTGTCTTGGACTCATGACGTGAATTCGAGGAGGATGCATTGTTTTACCGGAAGGTCGGAGAGACTAGGAGAGGCCCATAGGAGTCTTGGCGGTAATGGATTGAAAGGGAAGACACCAAGGCAGGCCCGGTGGTACTCAAACGAGCAAGTGAGGGAATTATTTCCTCATCTACTCCCCACTAAGATTTTTGAGACAAAAAGCATCCTAAGTATGGGAGGTGTGATTCATAGGGATCCAAAATGAATCTACTTCATCAAAATAGTCAACACGAAGAAGGAAAAATGAAACACGGAGGGTCTATCTTTTTAGTAACGAGGATCGCTGCTCTATGCGAGTGATGGTTCTGAAACTACCGCCTAACCAAGGAGGTGGTCATGGGACCATTGGTCTACATTGGGCGGTGGTCCTAGCTCTTTCAGACAGAAAAAAATGAAATAAACAACCCATAATTTAGATAATTGTTTATATCTATTCTCCTCCATGACCTTTCCCATTCTCCAGTGCATGGGACGACATGGGAAAGACTATAAATACATGTTTGTAGAAGAGAATAGGATCATCAAAGCATGAAAGCAAGAGAGAAAGAAGTTCATAGTCTTTGGAATTGTGTTTTGTAGAAGAAAGGAGTGTTGAGATAGAGCAAGCAAGTATTTGGGAGGAAGTGTGAGATATTATCTACTTCTCTTTCATAATTATTGTAAATTTTGTACTTGTTATTTTGAATTGACCAATAAAAGTGGGAAGAAAGAGTAATTTCCCTTCCCAACTGGTTTTTCCTCCTCTAGAGGTTTCCAGGATAAAATTTGTTGGTGTTTATGAGCTTAAATTCTTTCCTTTCCTACAATTGTGGATTCTAAGCATAAGAATAATTCATTCACTAGCTATCTCTATCATTTTCTAATATAAAGTAGAACAACAACATTTATTTTGATTTTGTGGATGATTCCAAAGTTGAAGAGTTTACGGTCACTACCAACAAATCCCTTCACATTCACATGAAGTATTTGTAATAGGATAGGTAGGAAAGAGAAAAAATATCGAGTAGTATGCCTTTAAAATAATTAGGATGACTAGTCATTAGATTTCTTCCCCATTTTCTACCAAGAAAGCAACAATGTCACCTAGTCAATGTTATAAGTACATCACCTCACCCATACCAAGAGAGAAGGAAACAATGAAAATATGTAATGAAACCACCGAATAACATATATAAATCAATATTAAAACAGAACATATAAAGGCATCGAAAGTTTTAATATATTGAGTAAGTTGTGCAGAAACTCTTCATAGCCAAAGCACTAAAGAATCCCATAAGTTTTCATCAATATATTCTGGAGTTAGTATTCAATTCTAACTTACCAACAAACTTGTTAAAGCTAAAACACTGAAGAATGTTTCATATTGAGAAGCTTCTGCCATATGGGCCTACAATAACAAGAAAAAAATAGCTTTGGCGTAACCAAATAAGGAACCTCATATCCTCTGGTACATAACAGTTAACACTATCAAATACATATTCCATAGAAAGAGAAGCCATTTTTTGTCTTAAAATTCAAATTAGAGAAACTACCTTCAAGTAAAATGAGAGACCAACAAGGAAATGGCATATGACCATGCCTCTTGATGAGACCTATGCACATAAACACAAATGTCATGTTAATATTTTTAGCCATTGACTCAAGATTCACAAATCACACAATACATATCCTTGGTAACTACAAAATTTCTCACCATAAGCGGAGAGCGTCGTCTAACATTTTCCATGAGCCATACAATAAGCCCCATCATGATCACCTATAACATCATCCACAAAAGTAACTTGAGGCTAAAACTTATGAGAGAAAAACCCTAAAAAAACATTCATCATCGAATTAAGAAATCTGTGAAGGATTTGGGAAATTAAGTAAACTTGAATGGCATGATAAGAAAATATGAGACTCCCAAATTGGTAAAACATTGAAAACTTAATTCTGAATATGGAGAAATATATAATTGGCTATGGTGCACAAGCATTGTTTATAATTTTTTTCTAAAGAATTGAAAGCCAATTCTTTATAAAGAGATTGCAACATGTGTTCCCTCCCACATTTATCTAATCTCTATTTGAATCACGACATATTTTTGAGTCAATTAAAAGACAATTTAGGGGTTGTGTAGGTAATTTACGCTGAGAATTGACATCCCTTATATTCCATTGGCATTAAGAAGAACCCTATATGTGCTCCTTGCTACCCAGTATTCATAAGCTATAAGACTACGAGATAGGATGTTTATCATCATTACAAAGAATATATGTTTTTAACGGGTTATTACATCTACCCAATTAGCAATTTTTGTAAAACACCTTTGTTTAATATGATACATTTAATATATGGAAAGAATATGGGTTCATTTAAAAAATCGATAATTTTATTAAATTAATTATGAGTGTAAGAAGTAAAATCAATGTTTTTAATTAAATATTGATGCATTTAATTGTTTATTTAGGGAGTTTTCAACTAATTTTTTTTTTTGTTTAAGAGTATTTTGTCAAACTATTTACATTTTAAGAATTTTATGTTTTTACATTGTATACAATTTTAGATCAGATTTCTAGATAAAATTGTGTTCAAATCATTCCCATGAATTAAAATAATATCAAATTGTTTATTGTTTATAAGTATTAAATAAATAAATTATATAATATTATACAATTTCTCCCCAAATAATTAAAAACCACAAATATATCCCTCTAAATCAAATAACTTATACCATTCGGCGTTCACATTGCACTATACACATGTTATTGTTCATATTATTGTGTATTTGAATTCTTGTTTCCCCAACATTTCAATACTATCCAGATGTGTTCTTTCTCGGACAAAGTTGTCCCAAAACATGTCATTAGTGCAATGCTTCTGTTGAATCATTTGGCCTCGAGTCATAAGTAACATCGGTAACATGTCCTATGTCTACGATGTAGTGCGTAAAACATGCCACGATCTGTAGTTTTACTTGAACAAGACCCAAGTGTCATTGATGTCATGTGGGGTTGAGCCAAATTCGGAAACAATATTTGTGAAAGGCTTGTATAAAAGGATTTCTACGCAAACATGTTTCCACCGAACATTTAGTTTGCACTTGAACACAATTAAGCGGTTCTTGAGGTCTACAAGTGGGGAGGAGGATAGAATTTGTGTATAAAATTTGTAAATGTACGGAATTCTTCATGTATTCATGTTTAGCAAAATAATTGTCCTATTGTTTACGATATCATTAACAATAAAGGAAGCTAAACATCTTATTTATGCACTTTGACCTATCAAAGAAGTAGGAATTCATTGCCATATATGGGTGCAATACCAGAAGGCTTGTTAGACCCCAGAGAGATGGTTAATTGAATAAATCTACACCCACCAATAAACATTCTTACATGACAGAAACATTTTATTCTAATTCTAGAAAACTAAAGAATTTTGTACCAACCAATCATAGGAACATGCCAAGACGCATAATTTTGTACAACCTAGGTCAAGGTCTCCTTTTCTTGGGCCTTTTTGTCCTGATTCGAGCATATGCACCAATTCAGTCCCCTATTAAGATATGATTAGACTGTAGAATTTTACACCCTATTTGTGAGGTGAGGTTCTATTGATTGATTGATCGCGATATTGAATTATATCCCACACATGTCTCAAACAAACAGAACAACCCAACCCAGACATGCTCATGTCTCTAACACACGAACAACCCAACTAACAGGGAAGATTGTATGTGTATATCCCGTGGAATATAGAAAGTGGGTACAAATAATATCCAAGTCAATTATACCTTTCTTTGTGATTTGAATATACACACAATTTTACCACGAATCCCAACTATTTTCTTCTACTGCTGCTCCAATTTTAGATATAAATAATACCCACGGTGGTCATCTAAATCTCCTATTGATATAAACAGTACCCATTGTGGTAATATATATCTTCTAATGGGTAAAAGAGTGAATATTCAATTCTTGAGTCAATTGGCGAGGAACAAACAAACATATATAGATCCTAGAGATTTCACTTTCAAACAAATAAGCAAGAATGGCTTTAGATCATTTTCAAAATTTTCGATTGGACACACTTGGAAATTCTCACCAAATCTCTGTAGATCTCCAACATAATTTTGGGTGAAAATTCACATATTTTAAATTTTTTTTTATTTGTTAAATTTCTTTGCCAAAAGTTTCCTAGTATCTCCTAAATGTTGAGTCTTTGTTCCCAAGACAACAAATAGAATTTTGCTATGGTCAAAAGCATGTACTTACCGACATGAATGTTCAGACATAATTGAACTTGAATTAGACGGTGGAGCTCGACAAACTTTTCCAATACGGCTAAATGAAACCCCATATGAAAGACAACTTTATGACCAGCACAAACAGGAGCTCATGTTAAGGCTGATAAAAAACCCACATAGACTCAAACAAAGAGTAGCTCATGTTCAAGGCCAGCCGAAAACTCACACAAACTAAAACAATTATATAACC
This sequence comes from Taxus wallichiana var. yunnanensis, assembly GCA_018340775.1. Taxonomy (NCBI): domain Eukaryota; kingdom Viridiplantae; phylum Streptophyta; class Pinopsida; order Cupressales; family Taxaceae; genus Taxus; species Taxus wallichiana. Next base: position 139,746,670 of record CM031236.1, read on the forward strand.
GATCTATGAGAAGCACAAATAACATTCCCTACAATCATGCTAAGCACAAACAACCATACGACTTTATCCTCCAGCTTAAGAAAATGGGGGGAATTTGAACAACTCAATCAAGTTCACAACTAAACACCTCTCATATTTAGCGAGTTTTTATCTTAATTTATGTTGACAGATAGACAGTCAGCAATAATTCTCTGTGGGTATAGTTAATTATTGTGTTTCTTGGCCATGCATGACAATTTTGCATCTAATGAGACCACTAAAGATCCGACTACTTGCAAAAGAAATTCTTCAAAAAAGAAGACGTAAAAATGTATCATCAAGTTATTGGTAAGCTCTAGAATTCCAAACATAGAGCGGTACATAAGCAATAAACAATTATGGTGGAATAACTAATTAACATTTTTTACATCGCAACCTCACGTAACAAAATTCCAATTTGGTAGTAGAGAATTAGTAAGAGGGTTAGAGCATGGTCCCATCTTTGAGGCTCTCTGCTCCTATTATTTGGGAAATATGGTCCCATGCAAAAAAAAAAAAATCATTGTTGCCAAAACCCAACAAAGTCCCTGAAATTTCTCAGCAGCTATAACTTAGGGAGAGGATTTCCAGCCCCATAAAGCAGTTGGGGGCACAAAAATAAATCTGCTGCTTAAAATTTTTAGGGAGCTTTTTTGACACTTGGCATTTAGTTTAAGCTTCCCTCTCAATTTTCCATCCAAAAGTTTATTTCGGATTCATGGGACCCTATTTTTGTTAGTCTAAAGCTTCCTATTTTATCTCTGCACAAAAAAATAAAAAATCATGCGACCCTATTAATACTAAAATATCCTGATATTTCTCTCCCTCAACTGCTCAAAATTTTTAGCTTTCCCCTTGCATGGGACCATGCTCTTAGTAAGAAGTATTTATTTATTAACGAGAAAACACAGATTAAAACGAGGAGATAGAAGAGAAGCTACCTCGCTAGCATTGTGGTATTTTTGAGTTTTTTTTCGATCGCTTCTTTTTCTGACAGTGTTAACAATGGAGTCCACGTGAAGAAAATCGAGCTATAGCTAAAGCGACAAAGCGTTTAAAGCATTGTCAACCTACCAAAATTTAACTAAATCGCATAAACCCCATTACCATAGGAGAATGCCTTCGGCGTAAAAGTATCCATCTCGAGGATTTATGGAATAAATTTTACTGTTTTTGCATACTGAGTATTTTTTTTATGTTCGTTTCTTAATTTTGTTACACCTTCTTGTTAAGTAAATAACTTGATTAAATTTTATAATTAATTAAAACTAATCAAATTTCATAGTCAAAACTGAACTTAACTAAGTTATTTGAAATAATTAATTAAAAAATTATTAACACTACTCAAATTTTATAACAAGCAGATCAATTTCACTTACCTTTCAACACGCCCGAGTTTAAAATTGATTTAGAAAAGTAAGGAGATAACTTGAGAGAGCAGATAAAAAACGCAACAAGTTTTCTAGGGTTAGAGAAACACAAGAAGTTGTCCACACAATTGAAGGATCTCTTGTCTTGTATTCATATCCCTCTAAACTTCCTTGTCGGGATGAAAACTATGTGTAGGCGATTGAAGGATCTATTGTTTTGCTATGGATCTCCTGCCTCTAAGCCAAAGGAGATGGAGATTGAAGAACTTTTACTGCAATAGTCTCCACTGAAGAAGTTATGCATGTGATCTCCCTGAAGAAGTGTGGCTGATGATCATGGGAAGGCTGCCCACACGAAAATGTTATGCGGGATGAAAGCTGCTTGCACGCGATGGAGCGAACTCTTGTCTTGTTACGGAACCACTGGTTTTCTAGCACGGTTCGTTTTATTCCAATTTGAAGGGACTGGTAAAGTTATTGATAAAGTGCGGTCATGGGCGAGAGGGGGATTAAGCCTTAGGAAAACTAGGTAGTTGCCTAGGGTGCCAGTAGTCAGGGCGCTGAATCTAAAAATATCTTTTTGTCGGTTAATTTTAGAACTTAACTTTAAAATAATTTATCTAAAGACTTAATATTGATCAACCCATTTATAGATATTATTGTATAGTAACATAAATTTCACGCATACACATAAAAAAATTGTAATATTTTTCCAAGTAAAAGAAAATATCACATATTTATAAGCACATATGATTTTTGGTATTGTTACCCATTCTTTGATGTAGCTCTAGATTATGTAGGTGTGTAATTTGTTCAAGAAAAATGTTAATGCATTTTTTATAATGTTGTTGGTGTATCTAGTAGAGGTGAGTATAATTAAAGAAAAATAATATTTAATTTTCTATTCTTAATTTTGTGGGGAAATTTTCTATTATTTTGTTATGGAGGAATCTGTAGGCCTAGTCCAAATACGAATCTTCACAAAACCATGGGAGCTACATAAACATTTTTGTTTCTTTGGAAAAAAATGGTGCTTTATTTCAGGATAGAGTTCATGTCACCTACTTGATAAGGCTAAATTAGACTTATAAGAAGCCTTGTATAAAATATTGTATTTTTACATTCTGAGCATCTCCTACGATTAAATTTTTCCATCCATAGTATATTTTTCATCCTTCCGTGATAATTTAATAATATGTTTTATTATTATTTTATTATGACCATGATGTAAATTTAAAAATACAAAAATATAGACATATTTTATTTATTTACTTTATGGAAAAAATATTAAATAAATTTTTACGGAGCGCCCACTCAAACTATTGCCTAGTGCGCTCCCGACCTTTGATTCGGCCCAGGTCATGGGTGATAGAAGGAAATGGTGAGTTTTACAAAGTCCCTTTTGATAAATTGAGTCTGAAACACTTACTACATGGAGCTCGCATGTCGACCGGATGTATTGCTTGGCTAAGGGTGTAAATTTTTTTATCTGCAATCAATCAAACGAGGGTAATTGGAAACGCCTCCCTCAATTCATGAAACTTCCATTATAATAATGGTAGCTACTTTTTTATGGCTGTGCCTATCCCTCGTGTAAGTTCGCGAGGAGGGTGATTTGGCATGTTGTCTACATGGACATTGACCACTAACTCCGTTTGTTTCCGTCTCCTTATGCATCATCTCCCAAATCTATCACTTTACTGTATAACACAAAGGGCCATCTTATCAGCCAAATCATTCCTATCCCATAATAAATTTCTAATTCAAATTTTAATTTTCCACGCTCATGCATTCCATTTCGCCCGATATTCCCCTCATAGCTTCAGTTTCCCTAATTTTGCTACTGAGTATCTGAATATAGTCGATTCATAAAGCCGGAAGAGGAAGACATTTTTTTGAAAGACCTGCTGATGCTTGCCTCCAAGATATTGTTTAATGGTGTAGGAGAAGTGCTTGACTCTTTGGATTCGAGTCTCCATTGCCATCGAATCACACTATTTCTCTGCAAGACACGTCACATTTCGAGGCAAATCTCTTGTTTTGATTGTTGTAGTTTCTTTGTTTTGTTATGAAGTTTTTGATAATTTTTTAGGATAAAAATCATAACAAAAATTTGTTGGTAGGAAGTAGAAAACTAAACATCATTCGTGCATATATGTGGAGCGAATGCGATTATCGAAGCACTTTGGCATTGCTTGCGTGTCCGGAGACAAGTTTATCAAAGCACTAGCATTCTTTGGTCCACTTTTAATGTGTTTCTCCTGCATATTTTCTTTGCTGATTTTTTGTTTATAGTGGTGTAATGATTTTATTTAATATTATACCCAAAAATATCATCTCTTTTCCAAATTTAATTTCTTGTTTTGACTAAACTAAATAGGTTTTTAAAAACTTTTCAGGATATATATATTCTTGTTTTGATTAATCTAAAGTATGAATTTATTTTGATTAAGCTTCTTGATGTTAAATTGAAGATGATGTCTACCATATCTTGATTTTCAAATCTCTGCATATTTAAATAAATGTTAATTTTTTATGTTTAGTTTTTCTTGACCATATTTAAATTTAAAAAAGGGTCCTAGTTCTTTATTTATAAGGCCTCTTTCCATTACAAATTGCGATGTCAAAGTTTCGTGATTATACAAGATATATATCAAAGTAGTTTATTGTTCCACGTACTACGTTGTTACCTAAAAACATGCATTTTCAATGCTTGTTTTGTAATACATAGTTTTATGACCTTATTCAACTGATTTCATTCAATTATTTTTGAATAATTTTCAATTGATTCCCTCCTCCTTTGATTACAACAATTCAACAACGTATTTTGTTGTCACCCCTAATAACGACAATCCAACACATTGCTCTTATAGAAGATACTCAATGTACTATATAAAAATACAATGTCAAATCTTAGTGTGTCTACAATATCTATATCAAAGCGAGGTTGTATCGAGCAACGTAATACGTTGTTTCTTGAACTGCCTTTGCATTTTTAATGTTTATTTTACCTTTGCATAATATATTCAAAGTTGTTTCATTCAATTATTTTGATATATTTTTCAATTCATTCCCTCCTACTTTACTTACAATAGTTCAAAAATGTATTGCATTACACCCATAATGCATCTTGAAAATTATCAAGCTCTTTGAGTTCATGGTGTTAGCTTTATTGCAAATGATAATATTTTTCTAGAACATGAGCTACTTAAGATTTCGTGTTGGTTTTATTTCATATATATATTCAACACACTATTTTCAAACCTCTATGATAATAAAAGAGGAATAATGTAAGTTCCACAAAACATGATCACACATATTTCACATTTTTACAAAGCATTCTTGGAAAATTCGGGTCATTTAAATTAGAAAGTTTCTATATATTCACCACATAATTTGTGTATAATAATTTATATTGCTCAAATTTATTGAGTAGACAAATCATTGTATCAATTAAATCTTCACTTTTTCCCATAATTAAATCCATTTATAGTGTCATCTAATAATTTTGAAAGATATAGCATTCCTTCATAAATGTTTCCCTTATCAAAAACCATATTGTTATATTAGTAATGGTCACTTATAAAGACATGATAAGAATTGTGATATCAAATTCATCGTCTTGAAATATTTTAATCAACATATTGAGCTCACCTAAAATTTATTATTGGCAAAACAAAACTACACTGAGTAAATTTGTGTCTTATATATCACAATGAGTTGTTTCATTCATTCTTCCATGAAATTGATTTTTTTGGCATAAGATTTACGAACGTTTGAATGAACTCTCCCCTAGATTATCATATAACTCTACGTGTTTGTAAAATACTAATAACATCAATTTGGATGACCTTAAGTGATGACTATAATCCATAATTGTTTTTGGATAATTGTGTACACATGAATATACATTATTTGCATCCATTTCCATGTATAGCACCTTAGGAAACCTCTTTGAAGAATTTTATGCTACCAACTCTTAGTGAGCTACAAAATGAATTTTGATAGGATTTGTGGCATATGTCCTTTAATATGAAACAAACCATTTTCACGCTCTAAATTATTGATGCCCCATCTATAGAAACAAAAATCAGCCTCATCAAGGAAAATACCTCTCTCATTTATTACTTCATGGATAATATCATATATTGTTTTCCCCTTCCCATTAGTCACATTCTAGAGTACCATAAATTGAGATAATGATGGACCACTACCTTTTGAGACTGTATATGTAACATAGTGAACAAGATGTTGTGCAAGACAATTATTTGTGCTTTCATCAAACATCAAAGAAAAGTAAGGGTTATGTAACATATTATCCTTTCACATTTTCTCCAAATTATCACTGAAACGATTCATATATGAAGGAACTTGGAATATTAGGTGTTTCTAAATACAAGATAAACTTTCAAAACTTTTCATATTTAGAGAAAGATAAATCCTTTTCACAAACATGAAACAAAATATATTATTTTTATTGTAGTGACAACTTTGTTTCTGTTGTCATGAATCTATGCAATATGCTCTGGTATAGACTTTCCCGCTTCTACTTAGCACAAAACCATGTAGCAAAAACTTTCTTATGTGCTACATATTTCTCATGAGTTAAAGAGCATCATGTTGTAATGAGGTGCATCAATTTTCTATACCTCAATGATGCTCAAAATTTTCAATACTTTACACAATATTCACACTGCATGAATGTGTTATCATTACACTATAAAATAATTAATCGTTAAAGCTTAACTACCCATCATGGAGGAAATTCTTCTTTTACGTACTATTTTTTTTTCTAGTCTCTTCATCAAATTGATGCTCTGAATAAGAGGATGTTCCAAATATATAATTTAATTTTTCATTTAATTTAAGATATCTTTCTTTGTGAATCTCCCTCTCCAAGGAAATATCTAAGGGACTATTTGAAGTTTGTGATTTTTCAAATCCATAAATTTGATGAAAACTATGTTGTGATTTTTTTCCGTGACAATTTAGAATTGTTTATAGGTTCATGTTCAAAAAATCCATAATAACATAAATTTTAAATAAACACTATAATACGTTATCAAATTTAAATTATTGAACCATCAAGTTAACAAAAACAAAATTAACAACTTCAACATTTACAAAGGGAGAACACTATTACAATACTATCATGAGGAGAATTCTATTTTGTTTAGAAAAATGTCCATTTTATAAAGTAGTTTAAATAGAGTTTAACTCTCTCATGGAAAAGAACGAATTAGAAAAAACAATAGTGGTTTAAGATAACAATAAAATCAAATATTTTCAAACATTTAAAATAAAACAAATTTTAAGTATTTGCAAACTAATCATAATACTATAGATTGTATCACCACACATATAAGAGCAATGTTTTCAGCTAATTGTAAGATATATTATTATTTTTACATAAACTTCATAGTATTACCTTCCCAAAATAGATGAAACATTAACGATATCTAAATTTTGATAAATTTCATGCCAAACACATGTTGGTTCCAAGTTGAATATTGAATTTTTATTTTGATCCTTTCAAATTAGGTTACATTAATTTATAGCCTTTTATTGATTGTGATGATGATTTTGATTATACTTATCAAGTCTCTTGATAAATATCAGACATGCATGATGTGAGAGAAATGTAATTGTGAAAGGAAACCCAAAAATATGTTATTTATAATAAGCATTTTCTCAAGCCAACCCATTAAATTGTATTAAAACATGAAAATAAAAATTTCTAATTCCCAATTTAAAATACTTTACAAGAATATTAAATATATTTATATAGGACTGAAAAGGTTAACTATTTATCCCTTAGAAATATTGAACTTTCAAATAATGGAAAATATGGGTAATAGTAAAAAGTACTAAAACCATGACTTTAGGATTTAAATATAAATACAATCAAACCTAGCGAATTTTTTGCACTCTCATTTATTTTAAAGAAGATTCTTGGACGGACACACACACTGCACGCGCTTGAAAGAGACGCAACACGCACACACACACACACACACACACACACACACACACACACACACACACACACACACACACACACACACACACACACACACACACACACACACACACACACACACACACACACACACACACACACACACACACACACACACACACACACACACACACACACACACACACACACACCTTGATAAACTTCTAACATGTAGATTATATAAATCACAGGAAAAATCATTTTTTTTGTCAAACACTTGATTAATAAAGAAAATTTTATCCCACCTTTTTCCTTGAATGTATGAGCTAATGCCAAAAACTAATGAAACATGGAAACAAATTAAACCATGTTTGTTAGTGCAATAACTATGAGTGTAGGTAATAATAGAAAAATAGAGATAAAATATTTTTATATGATAAACAACTTGATGAATGTCTTCTTAATAAAATTTCATTCATATGTAATATTATATTAAAAAATTATTTTCCTCTGCAAAATCTAAATTTATTATTTGAATTCTTAGCTACTTTACAACTTGTTCTATGGCCAATTTATAATTCTATATTCTTGAAAAAAATTCATTTGATAATGAAAGACTTGCTATACAAAATAAGAAGCTCAACGAGACCTGGTTGTAGGTTGCAATATATGAATTGATGATGATTGATTACTTATGCGAGATGTGTAATATATTTAATCAACTAAAACAAATAAGAAGCAAATTTGTAAACCCAAAAACAACAAAATATATATACAATAATGTTTTAAAATAAACAATTATTGTTTACGCGTATTTAATGAGATATTTTGAGTTTCTTCAATACTCCTATGGAAATTGTGTTTGAAATATTTTTTTGTTCATTACAATTTGCAGGCACAACTATTGACTTCTACATATGGATTTTTCTTAATTTTCTAATGCAATCTTAGTGGGATAAGTGGAAACTCTACCATAATATTGTTTTATAATTCTTGAATCTTGCCTAACCTTCATTTTATAGGAAGTTGGCTAAGGTAGCCAAAATAATGTGTTAGAATAATTTTAAAATGACTTTTTGGATGGTATTAATAATGAAAGACTTCTATCTACAAAATAAGAAGCTCAGCGACCGGTGGTTGTAGGTTTCAATATATGAATTGATGATGATTGATTACTTATGCGAGATGTGTAATATATTTAATCAACTAAAACAAATAAGAAGAAAATTTGTAAACCCAAAGAAACAACAAAATATATATACAATAATGTTTTAAAATAAACAATTATTGTTTACACGTATTTAATGAGATATTTTGAGTTTCTTCAATACTCCTATGGAAATTGTGTTTGAAAGATTTCTTGTTGTCCATTAAAATTTGCAGGCACAACTATTGACTTCTACATATAGACAAATTTTTTATTTTCTAATGCAATCTTAGTGGGATAAGCGACAACTCTACCATAATATTGTTTTATAATTCTTGAATCTTCCCTAACCTACATTTTATAGGAAGTTGGCTAAGGTAGCCAAAATAATGTGTTAGATAATTTTAAAATGACTTTTTTGGATGGTATTAGAAGGTTTGTAATCAAATGAAAACATAAAATATGTTTGGAGATGTCAAATATGCTTGGGATATGTGTCAAATCTCAAGGTTGGTTACATTAAATTATTTATTATTTAGTTATATGGAGGTGTCACTTAGTCAGTGTCGTTAACTGGTATGACAAGGCACTCATAACTAAATGTTACACAAGTAGAATTTTTTTTTGAGAAAATATGGGAATAAATTGATTTTGCCACTTTTTAATTTTAATCTTTATACCATTAAGGTTTTTGATTGGATGGCATTCAGTTTATTAGATAGCCAAGATGTAAACATGAGCAAATAAAATTCGAAACTAAAGATGGGAAATAAATACTTACATGTCCCACACCTATTTCAATGGCTTATATTATTCCTATCGAAAATTTGTCTTCAGCTGACATTCCTAATAGTAATAACTTTTCTACCCATTCTTGCAACTCGTTACTAATATGTGGTGCATAATAAGCTCATGTACCCTAAAAGTAGGAGGGAGTGAGTTTGAAATTATTAAAAAATAATTGAATGAACATATTTGAATATATTCATAGCACAATGAAGTGCAACACAAAGATTAAAAATGCATGTCTTCGAGGAAACAACGTATTACGTTAAACAACAACCTAGTTTGACATAGATCTTGTAGGCACACTAACATTTGACTTTATAGTTTTATATAGTATATAGAGCATATTTTGTAAGAGTAATATGTTGGATCATCATTATTAGGGTTAAAATGTAATACATTATTGAATTATTATACTCAAATTAGGGGAATGAATTGGAAATTATTCAAAAATAATTGAATCAAAAAACTTTGAATAGATTCATAACACTATGTAGTGGAAAGAAACATTAAAAATGCATGTTGATGAGGAAACAACGTACTACATTGAACAACAACCAAGTTTGATATAGATCTTGTAGGCACACTAAGATTTGACATTATAGTTTTACATAGTACATAGAGCATATTTTGTAAGAGTAATGTGTCAAATCATCATTATTAGGGGTAACAACGTAATACACTATTGAATTATTATACTCAAATTATGGGGGATGAATTGGAAACTATTCAGAAATAATTGAATTAAAGAAGTTTGAATAGATTCATAACACTATTCAGTGCAAAAAAACATTAAAAATTCATGTCGGTAAGGAAACAACGTATTACGTTGAACAACAACCTAGTTTGATATAGATCTTGTAGGAACACTAAGATTTGACAGTGTAGTTTTATTTAGTACACTGAGTATATTTTGTGAGAGTGATGTGTTGGATTATCATTTTTAGGGGTGACAACATAATACGTTGTTGAATTATTATACTCAAATTAGGAGGGAATGGATTGGAAATTATTCAAAAATAATTGAATGAAACAACTTTGAATAGATTCATAACATTATATAGTGCAAAACAAACATTAAAAATTCATGTCATCGACATAACAACGTATTAGGTGGAACAAAAACCTACTTTGATATATATCTGCATGAAGCCACACTAAGATCTGAAACTTTAGTTTTATATAGTATGTCTGAGTATCTTCTGTAAGAGTAATTTGTTGGATCATCGTTATTAGGGGTAAGAACGTAATACATTGTTGATTTATTGTACTCAAAGTAGGAGGGAATGAATTAGAAATTATAAAAAAATAGTTGAATGAAACAAATTTAAATAGATTCATAACACTATGTAGTGCAAAACAAATATTAAAAATGCATGTCATCAATGTAACAATATATTACGTGGAACAACAATCTACTTTGATATAGATCATGTAGGCACATAAAAATTTGGCATCACAATTTTATACAATATAGTGACCACATCTTGTAAGAATAAGGTGTCCATTCATCATGCGTTATGGGTGATAACGCAATACATTGTTGAATTTATTGTAAGTAAAGTGATAAGCAGAAGATGTATTCTATTCAATGTGTGTATAAAAAAAAGAGCATATCCATATAAGGTCATGGGAGGAAAGGGAACAGCCCCTTAATACATTGTTTCTACATATGTACCCCTAAACAAATCAAACTTCACCTTGCGAGAGGCTTGGTGAGAATATCTATGAACCTTTGAAAATCGGTAGGGTAGATCTTTGGCTGAATTTGGTGGTTCAAGACCTGTTCACGAATGTAGTGACATTCGACCTCAATATGCTTTGTTCGTTCATGAAAAATAGGATTCTTCACAAGCTTCAACACACCTTGATTGATCGCAGTGAATGATGGGAGGTTTCTCTTCAGGAATCCCTATATCTGCAAGAATGCGACGTAACCAAATCACTTCGCACACACATCTCCTCATGCGGCGTGGTATTCAGCCTCAGTGGATGAGAGAGAAACAATAGTTTGCTTCTTGCTAATCCACGAGATAGGTCCAGATCTGAGATGAAAAACATACCTGAAGTGGATTTCCTGTCATCAATGGATCCTGCATAGTCCAAGTCTGTATATCCCTGTAAGAAGAACTGAGTGTTCTTTTGATACTCTAGACCAAAGTCAACTGTACCTCGGACATATCTCAACACATGCTTTGCTGCTATCCAATGACATTTCTTTGGCTCCTGCATAAATCTAGCGAGATAGCTCACTGCAAAGCAAAGATCTAGCTTGGTATAAGTCAAGTAAATGAGACTCCCCACAAGCTACCTGTAGTGAGTGCCATCTACCTGTGGTGAATCCTGGAATCTAGATAATTGTAAACCTTTTTCCATAGGTGTGGACATTGGTTTACAATCTGACATTCCATACTTCTCCAGGAGTGTCTTGGCATATTTCATCTGGGAGACAAAGATATGATTCTTCTTCTACCATATCTCTAAGCCAAGATAGTAGTGAAGTAGCCCCAAATCGGTCATGTCGAAGGATTTCTTCAGATCATTCTTTACATCATCCACAAGATTGTCAGAACTTCCTGTGATCACAAGATCATCTACGTACAAAACCAGAATAACAATCTTTGTTCCTACCTTCTTGATATACAAATTTGTATATGAGGGGCTACTGAGTGAATCCATGCTGCAATAGGTGATCATCAATTTTTATATACCATGCCCTAGGTGCTTGTTTGAGTCCATAAAGTGACTTTATCAGATGACATACCTTGTGTGGTTGATGCTCATCTACAAACCCTTCAGGTTGGGCCATGTATACTTCTTCTTTGAGATCACCATTTAGAAAAGCACTCTTGACATCCATCTGCTGAAGTTTCCATCCATTTTGTGCTTTGCCAGTGCACAGACAACTCTGATGGTTTTGATCTTCACAGTGGGTGCAAAGGTCTCATCATAGTCAATTCCTTCTTGCTTGAGCATAACCCTTTGCAACAAGTCATGCTTTGTGTTTGTCGATTGAACCATCTACCTTATATTTTGTTTTGAAAATCCATTTGCAGCCAATGGATTTCTTACCTAGAGGTAGATCGACAAGTTCCCACATCTGATTCTGAAGTAGGGAATCATATTCAGCATTCATAGCCTGTTTCCACTTGTGGTTGGTCTAATGCCTCATGAACAATGTCAGGTTCGGTGCTATCAACAACTGAACTCATGAGTGCAAAATTTACCTCATGTCTGGCTTGACTTCGTGTTCTAACTCCCATAGAAGTACCTAGAAGTGAGTTCAGGTGTGCATCCCCAATAGTATTCTGGACCCATTTCAGACATTGGTGTTGTTGCTGCTTGCTGATGTGAAGATGTGTTTTCCAGTGTGCCTAGATCAATGAATAAGTCTCCACTCAGCTCTTCTTCTCTCTGAGAAGAATCATCTTGCCCATCATCTGGATGTGTGAGCAATCTATGTGATGAGGTCGGTACTGGATCTCCATTGTGTGGTAGGGAGTCAAAGGATGACTCATCACACACCACATCTTGACTCTCGTAGATTTTCTTCATCTCAGGATCCATGAGACGATATGCCTTTGAGGTAGTACTATACCCCAAGAAAAGACATGGCAGTGTCTTTGGATCGATCTTCTTCCTTTTCTCATCTGGAACATGCATATATGCAGTACAACCAAAAACTCTCAAATGATAGATAGAAGGTTTACGACTAGTCCATACCTCTTACGGTGTCCTGTTCTGCAAGATCTTTGTGGGTGCTCGGTTGAGTAGATACATTGTTATCTGGACTACTTCCCCAAAATTGATCCTCCAACTTGGTGGTGGAGAGCATATAATGAGCCATCTCCATGATAGTCCTGTTGTGTCACTCGAAATCCCATTTTGTTGGGGAGTGTAGGGTGCAGTCAGATGTTGTTGAATGCCATGCTGCTTCAGGTATGCTAAGAACTTCTTTGATACAAATTCCCCCTCGATCTGAGTGGAGGAGAAGGAGAGGCTTCCCAGACTTCCTGGTGGCTTGTTGGTAAAAGGTTTGGAAATTGGAAATGCCTCACTCTTCTTCTGGAGAAAATATACCCACATTTTCCATGAGTAATCATCAATGATGAGCTGGAAGTATTCAAAACCTTGGAAGCTAGCTAGGCAGGGGTCCATGCAGATCGGTGTGTACAACTTGAAGATGCTCCGTAGAATGATAAGAGCTCTGTTTGAATGGACCTCTATGTTGTTTTCCCATAAGACATCCTGAGAAAATAGGTAAGGAATGGGAGAGTGGAGGAAGCCCTCTTACCATTTCCTTGGCACTGAGCTGATGTAGAGCCCCATAGAAAGATGACCATATCGAAAGTGCCATAGTGCAGTGGACTCCACCGTTGAAGTAGAGAGAGCAATGTTAGATGAAGTGACCGCATCCAGTGTAAATAGATGGCCCTTCATAAATGCTCGAGCAATAACTAAGTCTCCCTGGGAAATGATGCAGGACTTGACCCCTTTCTGAACAAAGAATTCAACCTGCATTCGATGATTAAGAAGTTGACTCACAGACAAGAGATTTGAGGTCAAACCTGGAACATATAGCACCTTCGTGAGTGTACATCTTCGTGTCCCAAGAGGAATGATGACATCACCAATCCCCACCTGCAATATACTCCTGATTATCTGATGGTGATCCGATCTCTAGTGGGCTGGTCACTCAGGGTATGGAACAACTTCTTATTGCCAGTCATGTGTTTTTGGCACCCGAATCAATCAACCAGACACTTTTTGATGGCTGCAAAGTCTGCGAGACTAGGACAATGTCGGATGAGTTGTGTCTGGAACCTCTTCATCGGAGGAGGCATCTTGCTGAGCAGCAATATGACCCTTCTACCTCTGATTACGAGCACACCATTGGGATTTCTTGGAATATCCTTGGCCAGAAGTGCTCTCTTCACCAGAGTTTCCATGCTTGCGACCATTGTAATAACAGTTCGCAGTCATGTGTGTATCTCGTGGAGAAAATGTGGCACCATCGATCCACCTTGTTGTTCTATTATTACAGGGTGGCCTTTGTGGTGGCCACTGAGAAGGTTGCTGCTTGTGGATGTTGCTTCGATTTCTGGGGGGCTAACTGCCCTTTCCGAGGCTTGTTGCTATGCTTTTTCCTCGTGATGAGAGCCTTGTCTTCGAAGGCTTCTTGAACATTCTGAATGGCTTCTTCTTGCTGGAGATAATTCACCATTTGGAAAACTCACCTCCTGTTGAGTGATGGTCAATGTGGTGATCAGTGTCTAAAACCGGGAAGGAAGAGCTCACAAGGTGAGCGGGACTAGCAACTTGTCATCCACCAGTTCACCGAGAGCAGAAAGTTCTACACGTAACTCGGCCACACATGCCACAAGAAGGCTTCTACTGATTCACCATCATGCATACTCATCGTGTGAAGCTTTGTCTGAAGATGCAACATCGTCGTCAGATTCTTGGCTTCATAGATGGTACACAATGCATGGCCCATGCCATAGAGGAAGTGGTTGCTTCCCGAATGTGAGGTTGAACCTCATCAGAAAGGCTCAGAGTGATAAGCATTAATGCTTTTGCATCGGCCTTTTCATACTTAGCCAACAGATCAACATCTGTGGGAGGGGTGTCATGCCAGAAACGATCCCCCAAAGATCTTCAAACTGAAGAATCATCCACATCTTGGTTTTCCATGCGGTGAAATTTGGCCCTTTTAGCAACTGGGCATCCGACAACAAAATGCGAGGTGCAGACATTTCCAAAAACTCAAAATTGTATTTTATTTATTGATTGTTCAAAAATGGTTACAAATGCTTACTGAAGGAACCTATCATGAAGATGGGCTCTATAAGCTCATGCAGTGAGATGTGGATGCTCTTGTGGGCGTTCTACTTCATTCATCATCTGCATCATAGCCACGCTCCAATTCTTCATGGATTTGGCGTGCTTGACAACACACGTCAAACCAGAAATAGTCGAACAATCCTTGATGCACCAATTCATCAAATAATACGTTGCGGTATTATTCATTGAGCAAGGCAAAATAGATGTCGGTGGTGTCCTCTTGGGCTCTCAAAGGTGACCTACGGAAGGGTTTCTCGTAACACTCTCGGCATTGGAAATGTGTGACATGTACGTGCCCTCTTGGCACTCTGCTGGGAAAATATTGTTCTCTCGGGCACCTTCCCACACACAAGGATGATTACACTCCAGACTCACCTTCTTTCCACGCCAATGAATCTCCTCATAGTGCCAAATGTAAACTATCATATACGTTCACACGAATAGGTTGAATTTTGTGTGCATACCGGACAAAATTTGTGAAGTGCTCTGAGAATGATTATTCTTTGTAGATGTTGGTCGCTTCTTGGCCGGCTCTTCCATGTTCTCAAAGCAAAAAAAAAACGTTCCAAAACAAGTCTGCAAGCAGGATGGCGATGCTTTCAAAATAAATTTCCACGCAATGATTTTCTTGCTCCAAAACTCCACGTACCAATGCCTGACTTCCTTCTAAATGACTTCACCTCCTTCAACGGGAACACATAGGACCTTTTCCTTCACCTCCACCATGCCTGCAGTCACGAATTGCACATCTCAATCTGGAAATTTCAAAACTCCATGCTAGCCAAACACGTCCCCGTGTGCTCGGGTTTAGTCATTGGTAAAAAGAATTAATGCCACGCCATAGGTCCTAGATAACTCTAAACAAATCGCTCCAGCCAAAAACACTTTCTCTAAGTTTCCACGCAGGGAGAGGATGAGTGCTCTGATACCAATGATAGCATAATATGTATTCTATTCAATGTGTGTATAAAACAAAAGAGCAAAGCCATATAAAGGTTGTGGGAGCAAAGATAAAGACAGATTATGGGAGGAAGGTGGATAGTTATAACTGTCCATCAATAACAACATAACAACAATGTATTATGAATTAAATTAATGCTAATATAAAGTAGGAAGGAAGGAATTGAAAAATATATAAAAATAATTGAATGAAACAACTTTGAATATATTATGATGCAAAAATAAACATTAAAAATGCAGGTCATCTGAAGAAACAACGTATTACGCCGAGATCTGACCTACTTTGATATATATATATATATATATATATATTGATATTGATATTGTAGACACACTATGATTTGACATTCTAGTTTTATATAGTACATTGAGTATCTTCTATAAGAGCAATGTGTTAGATTGTCGTTATTATGAGAGACAACAAAATACGTTGTTGAATTGTCAGTAATCGAAGGAGGCGGGAATTAATTGGAAATTATTAAAAAATAATAGAATGACATTAGTTGAATAAGGTCATCAAACTATGTACTTTATTATATATTCTTTTAACAATTATTTTAATTCATTACATTGCAGATTGACATTACTCTTACTGTACATGTCATTATGAGCAGATTGATATTAGTCTTATGTATTGTAGGTGAGTAGATTGACATTCTTTATGTAATCTACTTTTGTTGCAAAACATCAACTGACATTCCTAATAACTTAATACTTTTTCTACCCATTCTTGTATGTCTTTACTAATATGCGGTTCATAATAATCTCGTCCCTTCAAAGTAGGAAGGAATGAGTTGGAAATTATTCAAAAATAATTGAGTGCAACCACTTTGAATAGATTCATAACACTACGAAGTGCACAACCAACATTAAAATAGCATGTCATCGATGAATTAATGTATTACATTGAACAACAACCTACTTTGATATAGATCTTGTAAGCACACTAAGATTTGAAATTGTACTTTCATATAATACATTGAGTATCTTTTGTAAGTATAATGTGTTAGATCATCATTATTAGGGGTAGCAACGTAATACGTTGTTCAATTCTCGTACTCAAGTAGAAGGGAATGAGTTGGAAATTATTCAAAAATAACTAAATGAGTCAACTTTGAATAGATTTATAATGTTATGTAGTGAAAAAAATATTAAAAATACATGTCATCGATGCAACAACGTATTACGTGGAATGAAAACCTACTTTGATATAGATATTGAAGCCACACTAAGACCTAACATTGTATTTTTATATAGTACACTCGAGTATCTTTTGTAAGAGTAATGTGTTGGATAGTCGTTATTATGGGTAGCAACGTAATACGTTGTTGATTTATTGTACTCAAAGTAGGAGGGGATGAATTGGAAATTATTAAAAAATAATTGAATGAAACAACTTTGAATAGATTTGTAATGCTATGCAGTGAAAAAAAACATTAAAAATGCATGTCGTCGATGCAACAACGTATTACATGGGAGCAACAATATTCTACTTTTATATAGATCATGTAGGCACATAAAAATTTGGCATCATAGTTTTATACAATATAATGACTATATCTTGTAAGAATAACATGTTCGTTCAACATTTATTGTGGGTGACAACGTAATACGTTGTTGAACTATTGTAATTAAAGTAGGAGGGAATGAGTTTGATATTATTACAAAATAATTGAATGAAACAACTTTGAATAGATTATGTAGTGCAAAAAAATGTTAAAAATGAAGGTCATCAAGAAACAATGTATTACGTGGAGATACAATCTACTTTGATATAGATTTTGTAGGCACACTTCTAAGATTTGACAAAGTGTAGTTTTGTATAGTACGGTGAGTATCTTCTATAAGAACTTAATGTGTTGGATCGTCGTTATTAGAGGTGACAACAAAATACGTTATTAAATTGTTATAGTCAAAGGAGGAGGGAATAAATTAGAAATTATTAAAAAAACAATTGAATAAAATTAGTCGAATAAGGTCATTTAACTATATAATAAAAACAAACATTGGAAATACATATTTTCAAGGTAACAACATAGTACTGTGAAAGAGTAAACTACTTTGATATATATCCTATATGCTCATGAAACTTTGATATTGTAGTTTGAAATAGAAATATGCATTATGGATATAGAACCACAACCCCTTTTCAAATTTAAATATAGTCAAAGAAAACTAAACATAAAAAATTAACATAAACTTAAATACACTCAAGAAAAACTGGGCAAAGAATTGAAAATCTCAATATATGGTAGACATCATCCTAAATTTAACATTTAGAAGCTGCATCAAAATAAATTCATACTTTAGATTAATCAAAACAATGACAACTCATTGTAAAATTTTAGAAACTTTTCAACTAAATCTTCAAAATCCCTCGAGTGGGGAAGGCCGTAAGAATGCGTGCGAGAAGAAAAGTTTCTTGGTATGAGAATGGTGTAGCGCTCTCATTCTATAAACTGATATGATGCTGACTTTGTAACTCCTTCCTCTTCACGGGTTGTAAAAATGATCAGACTGCTTGTTTGAGGTTGTGCTTTGGTGGCAATAGAGCATCCACCTGGTCTTCGTGATCTGCATCATCCAAAAGATCCCTCACACGATTTGATAGAATCTCTTTTCTTTCATGTATATTAGCAAATGATCAATTTTGGCTACGCATGTGCCTATTTCTCACAGAGGCAGAGATCATAGTGTTTTAAAAAAACTGTATTCCTGTTTGTGAATCCCGACACCCTCCAGCAAAACAAGGGAAAATGAAGTTATTAACAGGATAGAAAGGAAAAGGAATGATTGCATGGGAAAATTTAGAATTTGAAATTTAAATTTATTGGCTGACAGCTAATGATTTGATTGATATAATGGTTGGACAGAAAAGGATAGATGGAGATGGAGGGATAGGGAGACAGAGGCAAACGGAGACGACTGGTCAAACTTATGCATATGCTACATGCCACATAACCCCCATGCAAACTTGCAATAAAACTAACACCATGAACTCAAAGAGCTTGATAATTTTCAAGATGCATTATGGGTGATAATGCAATACATTGTTGAACTATTGTAAGTAAAGTAGGAGGGAATGAATTGAAAAATATATCAAAATAATTGAATGAAACAACTTTGAATATATTATGCAGTGTAAAATAAACATTAAAAATGCAGGTCATCGAAGAAACAACGTATTACGTCGAGATACAACCTACTTTGATATAGATATTGTAGACACACTAAGATTTGACATTCTAGTTTTATATAGTACATTGAGTATCTTCTATAAGAGCAATGTGTTAGATTGTCGTTATTAGGAGAGACAACAAAATACATTGTTGAATTGTTGTAATCGAAGGAGGCAGGAATCAATTGGAAATTATTAAAAAATAATAGAATGACATCAGTTGAATAAGGTCATCAAACTATGTATTACAAAACAAACATTGAAAATGCATGTTTTTTAGGTAACAACGTAGTATGTGGAACAATAAACTACTTTGATATATATCTTGTATGATCACGAAACTTTGACATCGCAATTTGTAATGGAAAGAGGCCCTATAAATAAAGAACTAGGACCCCTTTTTAAATTTAAATATGGTCAAGGAAAACTAAACATAAAAAATTAACATTTATTTAAATATGCCCAAGGAAAACTGGGCAGAGATTTGAAAATCTGAAGATATGGTAGACATCATCTTAAATTTAACATCAAGAAGCTTCAACAAAATAAATTCATACTTTAGATTAATCAAAACAAGAATATATATATCCTGAATTTTTTTTCAAAACCTATTTAGTTTAGTCAAAACAAGAAATTAAAATTTGGAAAAGAGATGATATTTTTGTGTATAATATTAAATAAAATCATTACACCACTATAAACAGTAAAATCAGTAGCACAATATGCAGGAGAAACACATTAAAAAGTGGACGCAGCAATGCCAGTGCTTTGATAATCCCTCTGCTCCACATATATGCACGAATGATGTTTAGTTTTCTACTTCCTACCAACAAATTTTTGTTATGATTTTCATCCTAAAAAATTATCAAAAACTTCATAACAGAACAAAGAAACTACGGCAATCAAAACAAGAGATTCACCCCTGAAATGTGACGTGTCTTGCAGAGAAATAGTGTGATTCGATGGCAATGGAGACTGAATCCAAAGAGTCAAGCACTTCTCCTACGCCATTAAACAATATCTTGGAGGCAACACCAGCAGTTCTTTCAAAAAAACGTCTTCCTCTTCTGGCTTTATGAATCAGACTATATTCAGATACCCTATAGCAAAATTAGGGAAACTGAAGCTATGAGCGGGATATCAGCCAAATGGAATGCATGAGCGCCAAAACTTAAAATTTGAATTAGAAATTTATTACGGGACAAGGAATGATTTGACTGATAAGATGGCCCATTGTGTTGGATAGAAAGTGATAGACGGAGACAGATGCGTATGGAGACGGAAACAAACGGAGTTAGTTGGTCAATGTCCATGTAGACAACATGCCACATCACCCCTCCCTGCAAACTTACGTGAGGGATAGGCACAGCCCTTTTTTATAGGATGCGGTTTTGATTCCTCTTGTCAGCAGTGCATTATTGTGGTGGGTGAGGTATCCGCATTGGAAATTAGGTGTTACAATTCACAATCCAATTCATGGAGTGAAATAGATATGATAGTTGACAATTTAGTTTACCCCTCAGGAAGAGGTGTTTGTTGCAATGGAAGATTTTACTGGTTGAATAACAATTACAATAATGGCATGGTTGCAGAGTTAAATATTTCTGAAAGGCGTTGGACAATTATTCCACTTCCGCCAGAGACTTCTGAGAGAGACTACACTTTAAGAGGCATAGACTTTGATGAGATCCACGACGAGTTATTTGAAAGATGTTACAATGCTTCGATGCGGTGGAATGGTTCAACTCTCTACTGGGAATTAGCGGGAAGCGAAGGGCAAGTAATTTTGGTTGATAAGAAGTGGGGTTGTATGTGGAAATTAGAGAGACAAAACAAATGGTTTCAGTGGAAATTATTTTGCCAGAAAAGATTTATCAGATTTCGGTGAACAGCAGCGGATAGACACTGGTTGCTGCCCAGGAAATTCTCATTTATGACGAAAATAAGATGGTGGTGAGAAAAATTGGACTATCAGAATTGGATCCGCAATTTGAGAGGCATCTGAAGAAATACAAACTGATTTATAGAGATGGTTTAGCACCTGATTTCTTGTCGCCATTCTAGTGCACCGCCACCAACTTATGGTGGCCAAAATTTGGACAGTGTTTTTCATTGAATCCATTAAAGAGGTGATGGAATAATGATCATAAAAATTTGTATATATCTTAAAACGCTTTGTCATTATATTTATGGTTCTTATCTCTCCCAACAAAAATGTGGATATGAAGAATAATTTCAATAAAATAATGTGGATATTTTGCTCCCATACCCAAGTGCTACTCTTCATCCGCTTTATGTGTTAATGTATGGATTGTATTGTTACAATTTTATTGAATTAATAAAGACCTCTACATGCATTAAATGTCTTGCATGTATGCATGCTAGGAAAGATGAAGTGGTTCAAATTCAGTAATAATTTGAACTACTTCATCTTTCTTTCATACAGTAAATTTATTAGAAATTCTGAAAATATTTATTACAATAAGAGATAATAAATTTGATTTATAATTTATATATATATATTAAAACTAATTTAATATTTTTAAAATTATATTTAATAAAATATGATTTGTAATTAATTTTTAATATAAATAATTTAAAATATGTAATTTTTATAATTTAAAAATACATTGAATCTTATAAACCTCTAATTTTATATCTCATATTTTAAATGCTTGTACTCTCTCCATATATACAAAACATTTCTTGTCAATAGAAGAAGAGAAAAGTATCTTTTTAAGAATATAAGGTAATATGAAGTTTGGTATAAAGATAGCCTTATTTTTTCAAATGTTTTCAAGGAAGGTTTTATTCATTAAAAATTTTATTATTGAAAAATAATTTTAAAAATTGTTTATCATTTTATTAATATATAGTCTAGTCGAAAATGCCTTCTACATAGTTAAACGCAAATATCATTTGCGACACTAGTTCTAGTTCTCTTCTTTAGTGGCAGAGAGGATGGGCGACGTCGATCCTGCTGGAGGTGTTGCTTCTAGAAAAGGTTGCAGTATCTCTCCTCTAAACTCTAAGTGAAAAACTTCCCCGAACCCTAGCTATGGCAACACAATCTCTGGCGGCGGTAGCATGGGCACTTTGGGTGACGACACTTTAGCGACATTGTTACAGTGTGATCCTCGTGTTGGGATTTTCTTTATCCGGAGGAGGTGGCATTTCTTAATCCCGGAGGAGACAAGGTTCATTCCCAATTTTACGCTCCAAATGGTGGGACGGTAGATCATCTCCCCCTCTGCGATAGCTTAGTTTCCTCCACGCCTCTGAGTGGCACTTCCATTAGCTAGGATCTCAGGCACGATTCATTCCTCCATTGCTCCCCTACGGTGTAATGGCATGGTGGAGATCCTTTTGGGACGCTCAATGATGATATTTCTTCCCTTGCGGGTGGGGGTTTGAATGCTAATGTAGCCCAAAAATCGCTGCTAATGTCTCCTTGAAAGATGTTGTGCGGGGTTGCGAAACCATGACTCTTATTGCCACTATCCCCTGCATCACATTCGGTGAAGAAGTCCCATAATTTGAACAGCTTCCATCAAGAGAGCATGCTTTGATTTGTAGGTTCAAGTGGTCTATGGCCCAATCTACTAGGATCTTCATGAATGGATCTCTAAATATTGGATCTCATTTATCAATGGAAGGTTAGATCTCTACCCATGTGCAAAAGGAATTTTTATTGCGGTTTTTCTTCAATAAATGATAAAGATATCATAGTCAATAAAGCTGTGGGTTTGTAAACCACAATACCTCGTCTTAAAACCAGGTTTCCCTCTTTTATCCCACTCACATAATCCTTTTCTTGCAAACCCGACTAGATTAGATTGTCGCATCTTCCCCCCACAATTTTGGAGCTTTGATTTTCTCGATCTCCATTGAAATTTTTTTGGTGTTACTCTTTTCATTGATTCCCAAACAACTGATTACACCCACCTGACATATGTCGGGATTCTTGTTGAACTTGACACTTCAAAAAAAATCCATGCAAATATTGAGCTCAAAGTGAAAAACAAGACATGGATCACCACTGGGTTATGAAGGTTTTCCCTTTAGGTGCAGAAGGTGTTTCACCCTTGGTCATTCAGACTTCCGAATGTGGAATGGAAAATCCCCAAAATGAGAGGAACAAGTAGTGGGAAAACGCCTTCCTGAGAGTTTGGTTTTTGATAACAAGGATGATTTTGATTCAAATGTTGATTCGGATATGGATGCCAACTTAGTAGCGGAAACTCCCATCACGGATCATGTTGGTGGGAAGAAGAAGAATGTCAAATCTGATCGCAAATTGTCAAAGTAAAATATCCCTCCTCCTCTTCCAATGGAGAATAGCCCATATCTTCCAATCAATGCTATTGAGGTGGTTTTCCCTATCGAAGAGGTGGATGATGGGTGGAAAATAGTGCACAACAATAAAAAAGCCATCCTCAAGAATGTTTTTCTCCCACCTATCTCGACTTTACGGTTGTGTTGCTCTGCTATTGTTTGGCTATGTTTTGGCTTCATGCTAGTAGGCTGCCCCCTACCCCTTTTTTATTGTTCTATCTGGCTTCTAGGCCTTCCTTCCTAGGTTGTGGTCTCCACTTGTCAAAAACATTGATATTCACTTGTTTTGTCTTTCTTTTGAGCCCTTTTGTATCTCGGGGTATGCTCCCCTTTAAAACCATTTAACAATACAAAAATTAATAATTTTTTTATGGTGGCAAGTGTATTTTGTATTAATTAATTATTGGTATTCATTAAGATTTTATTATCTCATGAATCTTACGTGTTCTACTTTTCTCGACACTCTATTTTAATATTATTTTTATTTCTTTTCTTCTTATTTTTTCTCTCTATATAATTATAGTAGTACGTTTTTCTCCGTAATCGTATCACAATGATATTTCTCTTTTTTGTCTTAACCATTGTTCAAGTTCTCCCAACATGCTAATATGTTCTTAATTTAAATAAACAAAATTCTATAATCATATATGTGTATTAAAGGATTCAATTTGTTTCAAGAACATCCCCATGTCACGTAAAAAAAATGCTTGAAAAAATTAGAGAAGATCATCTACAATTTATTTTTGTGTTGATTAGCATATTAAGATTTGTTTAACAATTGGGACACCTCACTACGATAAATTTCATGCTTTTATTTTGGCCTTAAAATAATAGATACATGTATGAATTTACTACCTATTAAAAAGGACCAAAATAGCTTTGTCACATTTTTATAGATGTAAAAGGTTGTGTGGTTATATTAGAGTATCTAGGAACAAGAGTAGTTTCCTAGTTATACAAATAATTTTCAAATTTGACTAATATTCTAAAACTTAAAAAAGTCCCCAAATTGGATTTGAACCATATATAATATATTTCAAGGTCACACACTAAGTGTCTTACTCCATTCACTAAATACGTGATATAGTTCTTGTCAAGGCCCTATTATTGCATTAATGTTTGAGAATATTATTTTCTCTTTTATTAATATATTACTTCAATCCTTATTTCTTCCAAACATTTCAATTATTTTTGTTATCTTATGCTTTTAAAATATAGTTTAAGTGGTCTCATTAATGTAATGTACTTGATTTTACACCCCCACACACACACAAATCTAATATAATTGGAACCTAGAAACTGTGTATTTAGATTAATAAATTAAAAGCATTCATATAGATAAATCATCATATAATAAATAATTGAGAATAATTTGCTAAACTAAACACATGTTAAATATATAGTAAAACATAGAAGAGGAGATCCAAAAAAATGTAGACTTATACATAACTAGAATAGGGTGGAACGAGTTAGAGAAATTCTAGAAATGGGTTCTATACATTAGATTCTATTCCTTTTGACTCAATTTTATTTGTATATCCTTTGATATTTTTTGTAACTTCTACAATATATGCATATATATATATATATACATACATATATATATATACATATATATATACATATATATATATATACATATATATATATACATATATATATATACATATATACATATACATATACATATATATATATATACATATATATATATATATATATATATATATATATATATATATACATATATATACATATATATACATATATATAGCCTTGTGTGTGATCATGAGATGATTTGGGTTTCTCTCATTGTGCTTGATGTAGATTTGCTTTTGTCTCTCTTTCCACGATTACATGCTAATATTGCGCTATGTTACGCCCACAAAATTCGACGTTCTAAAACCACATTAATCCTTAAACAATTATTCAAAAAGGTTGCATGGCAAAAAAAAAATTTAATTTATAAAGTTGCAGAAGTGTCGAACCCTAATGTACGTTTAATTAATTTCTACTAGCAAGGTTGCATTTTGTAGAATAGGTCCAGTCTAGATTATTAATTGATTATTCTTAAATCAATTCTAATGCCCATTTAATCATCATTACTAAGTGTTCACTAATTCCTTTCACTAGATTAATTAGTTTCCCCTTAGGAATTAATATTCAACTCACATTAAATAACTCTTACCCTCAATTACCTTAGTTCTCTTAAATCATTTTCCTTTAAGCCCATTTAAATAATTATTAAAACATACTAGGAACTAAATAAATTAAACTTAACATACAAGGGTATTAAATGGCCCCATTCACCCATTTACACATACCCTTAAGGATTATTTAAAACACCCATAATATTCATTCCTACCTAACAATTGTAAGGGTGGTTCTCAACCCTTGGATCAAATCAATTGTGGCCATTAGATCCTAGGGTTCCATACTAACCCTATATATCCTTAAGAAATCTTATTAAACCATTTTTTTTTCCCTAGCCTCCCCATTTGGTCACTTTTCTTTTGTTCAAATTGAAGGTTGGAGAAATGGAAGCCATGGGAGAAAAGAAAGGAAGAACCATGGAGGAATTCACAAAATCCAGCTTAGTTTAGTCTAGGTTATGGATTTATTGTTGTAAGGTCTTTCATTTGAAGATTGAAGGGGTTTCCACTCCAAATCTAGAGTTGTGATTTAGTAAATTCCATTTTGTCTTCTATTTGGGCAAGAACCCTACTTTATTTTTTTTATCCATGAGATTGAATGCTTTTAAATACCCATTTAAAGATTTACAAGTTTGAAACATTGAATTTATTCCTTTATTGCTATTGGAGGTTTCCTCTTTAATTTTGCAGGCTTAAATTTTTAATTAAACCAAGTTTAAATTTGCACCTTGACGCAGATTTATATTTTTCTCAATCACAATGATGAAACCGCCGCCCAAAGCACGAGGGTCCCGGACCATCGCCTTACCTAGGTGATGATTCACGAACCACCTCACACACTTAAGAAAAGGGATACAAGGTGCCTTGGAGAAGGGTTAGAGGGAGAAGGTCGAGATGAAACATCTTTAGGACCTCATTAGTTATTGCCAGTATTTAATTTAAGCTAGGGCTCTTAACCAGAATTATCACAACTTTACTTAGGCTTCGCTAAAAGTATTAACAAGGAGTAAAAATTTACTTTCCAAATGGCGGTGAGAAGATGGTGAGGTCTCCAATTTTGTTTTCTCTAGCTTATTAAATCTTATCATCTTCAAACAACTAACAGTTCATATCATCTTAGGGTCATTTTACAAATTTCACCATAAAAGGAATAATGTTCACTAGAGGAGCTAGGGTTATCATGTTATAAAGTTTACCTGCAATGATAGTCTTGCCCTTGATTACTTAAAGAATTTCTTGCTCTCAAGTTGGTGACCCTTATGTTACTTTATTTGAATACAACTTTTAATTTAAATTCCGTAAGTATTAAACAATCCTATGTTAGTTTACTTATGACACTTTATTACTAAGTCATATCAAGGTTTAACTCAAAATTTATTCTCAAGGCAAGGTTGTAGCAACACTCATTTACAAGAACAAAACAAGATTACATCAATTCTTAAAATACGATACTCCAACAAAGTCACTCAACAACACTAACCAAATTTTCTTAAAATTTAAATGATGGTCAAACAATACAAGGTTTCCAAAGTTCGGATGACAAAGTCTACAATACTTTATACTAAGACATTAATCCTCTTTTATACTTTCCACTGGACGTTAACAATAGTTGAACAACATAAAAAGGTTTCGAGCAAAGGAACTTCTCAACTGAGGTTGATGACAAAAGTCTACAAATCTATCCCTCATCTACACGCAAAATCCATCTGCAGCAAATTTTCTACAAGAGTCAATTCATGAGAACTGAGCAAGATAAGGCTACACAAACCCACCATAACTGTTATCTATCAATATCATGAAAAGAAGCACTTTATTACAAGAATTTGGGTCAAACCTCTAACACTATCAACACTTCAAGTTATAATAAAGTCTTCATCATGCCAATCAAAGAAGGAGAAGACCTTGTACTTCAGTTAGGAGCAAAAGAAATGAAAGTAACAATCATATGAGAATGGCCCTTGGCCCTATAAGGAGAAAATAAACAATCTAGCAAAAAAGAATTCCCATCAAGTAAGTAATTAAATAATAATTACAAGATTGAGATTCGATATATACACCAACCATCTAGAAATTTATCAAAGGTACCAACGCATAGACTAAAATAATATATTTCTAAAAGAACAAGAGTTGATCGGCCCAAGAAAGGGAAACCACGGGTTTCAAAAATTAACACAAAAAGCCATGTATAATTGGGTTTCAAACCGAAATCAAATAGAGTATACACACAACATAAGTTTCGAAGCGAAAGCAAAGTATATTAGTTTTGACCATTAACTACAAATATTTTCCAATCATCCAAGAAGGGTCAAAGTTTTACAGGCTAGTAGCAAGCATGCGAGAGAAGGAGGGAGTTCCATCACACAAGAGTATACAATAATGTCATCAACAAATTTTATAACACTAAATATTTGCAAACCTCCACTACAATACTAATGTTTGGTTAATTTAAAATAAATTACCCATATCCCAAAACAACCATATTTTACGGAAACCCTTGGTAACACAGTCAACCGTCACACAAATAGATACAAACATAATTTCTAAGTGACATTATCAAAACAAAACTTCCGCTATGAATCCATAAGACTATCAAATGAAAGCTGAGTTTTTCCCGAAGATTAATCACATTTTAAGGAAATTTCCATCACAAAATATTACGGTAATTACGTGCATAAAAACCGACCAATATTAACTAATAGCGTTAACATTACAAGGAGAAAATAATGCAAGTTAGGAAAATAGAAGAGCGCCATCAACAATAATTACGAGAGGGGAAATTAGACCAAAACTATTCTAGTGTCTACGAGGTACTAGATTCACACAATGAAA
This sequence comes from Taxus wallichiana var. yunnanensis, assembly GCA_018340775.1. Taxonomy (NCBI): domain Eukaryota; kingdom Viridiplantae; phylum Streptophyta; class Pinopsida; order Cupressales; family Taxaceae; genus Taxus; species Taxus wallichiana. Next base: position 139,775,249 of record CM031236.1, read on the forward strand.
CCTCGAGCTTAGTTGATCCAAAAGCTAGTTATGGTTCAAGTTGATAGGGATGGTCAAGGAACTTCTTGAGGATGGCCTTAAAAGCCTAGAAACAAGATGAAAGATAATATAAGAGTCTAACACGTGAGACGGAAAACACATTGCACACATCCTCTTCATTCTACCGTTTTAATACCAAAACTCTAAGCTGGCTAGCCCACGCATTGCTCACACAATCCTACAACCTTTCTTTCTCGATGCCAAAAGGTTATCAAAGGGACTTGCGAAGGGGCTAACAAAAAAACGTCAAAAGACAACTTGGGTGCTAGGGAGGAGCTTCATAGTTATCGTAACTTACTTCCATAATATCGAAAATACTAGTTGATCAACATAATAACTTGCAACTCAATCGCAGAGAAGAATTAATACATAAACAAACAGACGAAGGTCTATCATTTGAGTAAGAGAAACATAACATTCAGAGGAGAGGGCACACGCATCCTTTCGACCCACATACTGTCAACGATAAAAGCTAAAACAAGAAGAAACAAGCAGAAAGGGAAATCTCCCATCATGACATCCAACTGACAATTCAATGCAAGGAAAAGTGGTTCGATTTCACAATAATTTTAAATAAAATAACAGTAGAAAGGTGTAGAAATATCTTGCTTGTTTCTCCAGCTTCAATAGGTCGTACAGACTCCGCGGGGTCAGCCTTAAAGAAGCGTAGATCTCACTTGGAATCCGGCAGCGCACCGGTTCTAAGCGGTCCACCTTAAGCGGATTCACGATCCGCGAGACCATGCAATTGAAGAGGATTTTGTCAAAGCAGTTCCACGAGCATTGTTGTTTCAAGTGACTTCATGCACTTGTGCTCAACTATTGCTTTCCTTGAGCTTTTACTTCTTGTGGGATTCGAACTCACAACCAACTCACATACCCTATCGTGCTACCACAAACACAAGTGATCTACACAAGGTTGAGGAGATGGATTTACCCAAGTTATTCATTTGATTCAACTTCCTATGCCTCCTCAACAAACCCATTCCAAAACATATCGTGCATCCTTGCTCCTTTGCCATATTTCACTCAAGCATTTTGTCAAATAGTTTGGGTGTCTTATGCTTGCTTCCACTTTGCATGTATGTATCTACCAACGCACCCACAAACAAAGCATTTGACACAGCCTTGTCCCTTCTCCATTATTTTCCAAGTTTCCAAGGTGTCTCAACCCACCCAAAATTGTCCACAACCAACAATCATTGCTGTCCAAAAGACCACATTTCTTTCAAGTTTTGCCAAACCATCCGAACACTTTGTTGAGCATCCAGATCAGGAGTATAAATCCATCTTAAGACAGTTATGCACCCAGGACACTAGCAGATACAACAAGCAACAAAAATCTCTTTTTCAAATGCATTGGAGAACGTCCATGCCCTGTTCAAACACTCCCACTTTGGTATAGGCGTGGAGATGCTATCAAAGGTTGTGGAGTTTGGCTTTACACCTGCTCTTTGCATTTGCTAGTAAGTTTATAAAGCCATTTCAACATATCCATAAAACAGTCTCTAGACTCAACATCCTCAAATAAGGCCTGACCAGGCACTAGGTGCTTCAATGCGAGATGCTTTTCCCTCAACCTAAAGTGCTCTGCGAGCTCGTCTTGGTGCTTACCACATTCATGCGGCGAATATCAAACTACAAAAGCCAACCCCATGATTTGAAGCTCGGACACAAGACATAATGATTACATCACGCTCCTGGCTCTGAAAGGCATCTACCGTAATGATAAATAAACCTTTCTTTCTTGAGATTTGAGGACAACATCAAACTCTCGGTGCAAACATTACAACTTGTAGCTTGAAGGTGTGGTAATTCCAACAGAAACCTTTATGCCTGCCAGCATAGTGACTCGTTGAAGAAGCTCATATAATAGCAAAGAAAATTGTGCTTCATGAATATTCTGATATAAAATAGATCCGCCTCTATGAGATACTCTTCCATGAGTTACATCGTAAAACAAGTAAGAAAACAATAGAGAATCTTAGCAATAATCTTCATGAGATCTCACAGTAACTCTCTCAACATCACACATCGATTTTGATAAAAATACCTTGAAGGAGAAACCCGAATTGAGGATGCAGTCGATACTGAGCAGCTAACAACATAGTTGGACGACCTGCTTGCTGGAAGCGCTCACAATCAGCCTTTACTTGCTCATATGCACATACTGCTTTGCTGCTGCTGGCTATTTCTTTGTGTAGGCCGTTTGTGGATCCCGACTAGAACACAACTCGCAGCACCCAATGAAAGTGGAGGTAACACGCCTTCTTCCCTAGCCTGCAGCTTCATCTATACCCGCCATATCAAACCCACGCGACCAGGCGGAAGGCGCGTAAGGTGGAACTAGAAAGACATACGCCCATGAGAATAGGTTTCGATGGGCTCTCTACCCATGCAACCAGGAAAGACACCTCTCAACCATTCCATGTGCGGTTTAACCAAGAGGTAGAGAAAGCGTGCCAAGAGAAAAAACGCCCCAAGAAAAACGTGCCTAACACCCACCCGTACGCATTGAAAGAGAATCAAAAATGATTAAAGAGATCATGGTGAAGGAAGTCAAGGCTCCACCTCTCCCACCTGCTCTCACGCCAAATAGGGCCAGAGAACATGACAGGTCACATGATGCGGTAGGGTGGTTGGGAGGTGGCCAAATGCACCCACGTGTAACAAGACCTACAGGTCGGCCAAGGTGGCAGTGGAGGGCGGGTGGCAAAATGCGGAGATCGATGCCCTACGGGGCATTACATTCTCCTCCCCTTAAGAAAGCATCATCCTCGATGCAACATAACACAGAAAAAAGAAATGGTTACTGACGAGGACAGTAACGAAAAGAAAATACACACCTATGGTTTAAAATTTTAGTCGATTAAATCACGGTCACAAGAAGCCTTAGGAACATTTGGTAGAAATTTTAACTTTGATGTTACTGTGAAGATTGGCGATTCTTTCTTATTTATTATTTTTAGTAGTCTCTTTCCATTATCATTTTCTTAGTTTAATTTCTTTTAAAAATTTCATCATTGAAGAGTTTTGGTTTATTCCTTATTGTGGGTGCCCAACATGAACTACTAACACAACACCTATCAAGTTCACAAGACACTTTCTGATTCACAAGCACACAAGTACATACTTCAAGATTGTATTACACCACAAAAGGTTACTCAAATAAGGAATAGAATAGGCACGATCCACATAACATAGTACTCGTCACACATTAATGACTGACATACAAAATACTCAAACAAAAGATTACTGATCCACCAGGACATTCCTCAATTCCACGTATGAGGATTTTCCATGACTCATAAAAACTACATGTACATAGGGTCCACAAGGGCATCAATGACATATCCACAACATCACAACACATATCCATCTGACATGAGTAACACATACATCAAAATACCACTACCAAAACATCACAATAACTCAACATATATCCCAAACATTGACCATACAAACAAATATCATAAGCCTCCCTCAAACTCTTATGCCTCCCTCAAGTCTCTTATGCCTCCCTCAAACTCTTATGCCTCCCTCAAGTCTCTTATGCCTCCCTCAAACTCTTATGCCTCCCTCAAGGAGGCCGGTTGACCCTATGGCCTAAGACACATAGAGTTCGAACACTCCTAACCCAAGTGACATAATAACACGTGGTTCAACAACCCGCTAGTTATCTGTAACTCCTTGGGGCGTACCCCCTATACAATGAAGCGGGTCCATAGGTCCAACCATTTCATGGTGCATCCCATGACCCTATTCCACACATCACGACAATAGAACCAATTGACAACAATCCAATCAAAGTGCCAGTGGCAAGTACAAGCCTTGGGCAAGGCGGTAAAAATTCCAAATTTAAAAGAAGACCCAATTCAAGCAAAATAAATGGCCAAATAGCCATAGTTAGTATCAAAATCCCCATGTTAGTGCCACAAACCAAGGAAATGCCCAAAATTGTAAAGCATGGCAATCGAGAAAAGTTCTTTGGTCCTTACAAAATAAAGTAAAAAGCTCAATTTATGAATAAAATCAACTTATAATAATGTCACATTACGATAAGCGTGTGGCCTTATCTAGCCACCAAAGGGTACTCAACGAGTTCTTGCACTTTTCGGAACATCGAGCCTTAGCTCGTAAAATACATATCAATAATACAAGCTTATCATCACCTCCATCTGAATCATCCATACCACTTTGACAAGGCTAAACATAGTCATAGTTGCACTTAGGTTGCATACATACACCACATAGGGAGAGAGGAAGAATCACATGTTATCTACTAAACTGAGTTTCGGCTCAAGTTATTGACCCATGGTACACCATTCCTCACTCTCAACATACACTTCTACCGATTACCCTCAGGGTCGGTTAGCGTAAGGTTCACAACATAACATACAACAACATCACTAACATAATGGTGGCACACACATAACTACCATAACGTTTTACATAAGGTACATATACAGGGTAGATCATGATCATACATTCACTAAGTGTAACACATCACTTTACCACATTCTGCACCCAAAGTGCAATCACTATACGATAGGGTTCATACACTCACCGTATGACCCCAAATCACAACATGAAGCATTACATATTTGCACAAATCATACATACGATGAACATAGTACATCTCAACATAACATCCATTGCTACATAACCAGGTGGTACACACATTTCTCAAAACATGGTAAAAACATCATGATCTGACTCATTTCTTTTAACATCAATCTAGTCATACAACACATTGATACACCTACATACCATAATATGCCACAATGCTCCAACACTACGTCATCCACATTGTAACTCTTTTCACACATCACAAACAAGAATTCACACGTGAATTCTTCATAGAATCCACAAGAAGGAGAGAGAATACTCCCTTCCCCAACATATCAACATGATTACCAACACGCACAAGTGACATACACATCATGTGCGTTCACATAATCACAATTACGACATGGATCACATCACACTTTAAGCACATTACTCTTCCAATATAAATCATCATCATGCAACATCATCATCATCATGTAGTAACATCATGTAACACAACCACCACCATGTATCATCATCGTACAACACCAATCCGGCCCATCGGTTCGAGAGCATGAACCTACGCTCTGATACCAAGTGAAACGACCCAAAATCCACACACGAACAACACAGTGAAATACAGGATAACTTTTTTTGACTTGCTTGACACATAACATGACGCAACATGTCGTCACCAAGGATACAACTAACACTGTGAACAACTTGATACAAGGATGGCCATAAAGGCAACACGGAAACGTTCACACCTATCAAGGACAATTTACTTTTCTTTTTGACAAGACAACATAGAAGTCCAATCACAGAACACACTTACAGTTAGGGCCAACCACAATGAGATATTCTTGAGGGTTATTTATTTTAAAAGACATCTTGCAATTCTTAGCTTACGTTTTCAAGGAGGCTCAAGATATGATTCATACAATTCATCTTACCAAGCTAAGTTTATTCTTTTGACACTGAGTAATTATCTTTAAATCTTCTCTATTATGACATTTATTTTCTTAATTCATTTATCAAGAAAAAGGAGTATTTAAATTCCACAAGACCATCTGCTCACCACTAACGCTACTAAGATTCATTCTTGCCCACAAGACAACATGGTTTTAAGTTCAACACACTTAAGAGAAGAGATACAAGAGTGCCTTGAAAAGGGTTAGAGGGAGAAGGTCGAGATGAAACATCTTTAGGACCTCATTAGTTATTGCCGATATTTAATTTAGCTAGGGCTCTTAACCGAATTATCAACAACTTTACTTAGGCTTCGCTTAAAAGTATTAACAAGGAGTAAAAATTTACTTTCCAAATGGCGGTGAGAAAGATGGTGAGGTCTCCAATTTGTTTTCTCTAGCTTATTAAATCTTATCATCTTCAAACAACTAACATTCATATTCATCTTAGGGTCATTTTACAAATTTCACCATAAAAGGAATAATGTTCACTAGAGGAGCTAGGGTTATCATGTTATAAAGTTTACCTGCAATGATAGTCTTGCCCTTGATTACTTAAAGAATTTCTTGCTCTCAAGTTGGTGACCCTTATGTTACTTTATTTGAATACAACTTTTAATTTAACTTCCAGAAGTATTAAACAATCCCATGTTAGTTTACTTATGACACTTTATTACTAAGTCATATCAAGGTTTAACTCAAAATTTATTCTCAAGGCAAGGTTGTAGCAACACTCATTTACAAGAACAAAACAAGATTACATCAATTCTTAAAATACTGATACTCCAACAAAGTCACTCAACAACAATAACCAAATTTTCTTATAATTTCAATGATGGTCAAACAATACAAGGTTTCCAAAGTTCAGATGACAAAGTCCACAATACTTTATACTAAGACATTAATCCTCTTTTAAACTTTCCACTGGACGTTAACAATAGTTGAACAACATAAAAAGGTTTCGAGCAAAGGAACTTCTCAACTGAGGTTGATGACAAAAGTCTACAAATCTATCCCTCATCTACACGCAAAATCCATCTGCAGCAAATTTTCTACAAGAGTCAGTTCACGAGAACTGAGCAAGATAAGGCTACACAAACCCACCATAACTGTTATCTATCAATATCATGAAAAGAAGCACTTTATTACAAGAATTTGGGTCAAACCTCTAAACACTATCAACACATCAAGTTATAATAAAGTCTCCATCATGCCAATCAAAGAAGGAGAAGACCTTGTACTTCAGTTAGGAGCAAAAGCAACGAAAGTAACAATCATATGAGAATGGCCCTTGGCCCTATAAGGAGAAAATAAACAATCTAGCAAAAAACATAATTCCCATCAAGTAAGTAATTAAATAATAATTACAAGATTGAGATTTGATATATAGACCAACCATCTAGAAATTTATCAAAGGTACCAACGCATAGACTAAAATAATATATTTCTAAAAGAACAAGAGTTGATCGGCCCAAGAAAGGGGAACCACGGGTTTCAAAATTAACACAAAAAGCCATGTATAATTGAGTTTCAAACCGGAAATCAAATAGAGTATACACACAACATAAGTTTCGAGGCGAAAGCAAAGTATATTAGTTTTGACCATTAACTACAAAGATTTTCCAATCATCCAAGAAGGGTCAAAGTCTTACAGGCTAGTAGCAAACATGCGAGAGAAGAAGGGAGTTCCGTCACACCAAGAGTATACAATAATGTCATCAACAAATTTTATAACACTAAAGATTTGCAAACCTCCACTACAATACTAATGTTTGGTTAATTTAAAATAAATTACCCATATCCCAAAACAACCATATTTTACGGCAACCCTTGGTAACACAGTCAACCGTCGCACAAATAGATACAAACATAATTTCTAAGTGACATTATCAAAACAAAACCTTCCACTATGAATCCATAAGACTATCAAATGAAAGCTGAGTTTTCCCGAAGATTAATCACATTTAAGGAAATTTCCATCACAAACTATTACGGTAATTACGTGCATAAAAACCGACCAATATTAATTAATAGCGTTAACATTACAAGGGAGAAAATAATGCAAGTTAGGAAAAATAGAAGAGCGCCATCAACAATAATTCTGAGAGGGGGATTAGACCAAAACTATTCTAGTGTCTATGAGGTACTAGATTCGCACAATGAAACCTCGAGCTTAGTTGATCCGAAAAGCTAGTTATGGTTCAAGTTGATAGGGATGGTCAAGGTACTTCTTGAGGATGGCCTTAAAAGCCTAGAAACAAGATGAAAGATAATATAAGAGTCTAAACACGTGAGACGGAAAACACATTGCACACAACCTTTTCATTCTACCGTTTTAATACCAAAACTCTAAGCTGGCTAGCCCACGCATTGCTCACACAATCCTACAACCTTTCTTTCTCGATGCCAAAAGGTTATCAAAGGGACTTGCGAAGGAGCTAACAAAAACGTCAAAGACAACTTGGGTGCTAGGGAGGAGCTTCATAGTTATCGTAACTTACTTCCATAATATCGAAAATACTAGTTGATCAACATAATAACTTGCAACTCAATCGCAGAGAAGAATTAATACATAAACAAACAGACGAAGGTCTATCATTCGAGTAAGAGAAACATAACATTCAGAGGAGAGGGCACACGCATCCTTTCGACCACATCATATCACAACGATAAAAGCTAAAACAAGAAGAAACAAGCAGAAAGGGGAAATCTCCCATCATGACATCCAACTGACAATTCAATGCAAGGAAAAGTGGTTCGATTTCACAATAATTTTAAATAAAATAACAGTAGAAAGGTGTAGAAATATCTTGCTTGTTTCTCCGCTTGACAGTCGTATAGACTCCACGGGTCAGCAAAGAAAGAACTGTATGTCTTGGAATCCGGGTGCACCAGTTCTAAGCGGTCCACATTCACGATCCGCGAGACCATGCAATTGAAGAGGATTTTTGTCAAACAGTTCACGAGCATTGTTGTATTCGAAGTGACTCCATGCACTTGTGCTCAACTATTGCTTTCCTTGAGCTTCTACTTCTTGTGGGATTCGACAACCAACTCACATACCCTATACGTGCTACCACAAACACAAGTGATCTACACAAGGCTGGAGGAGATGGATTTACCCAAGTTATTCATATTTGTTTCAACTTCCTATGCCTCCTCAACAAACCCATTCCAAAACATATCATGCAATCCTTGCTTTGTCCTTTGGCCATATTTCACTCAGGCATTTTGTCAAATAGTTTGGGTGTCTTATGCTTGCTTCCACTTTGCATATGTATCTACCAACGCACCGGACAAACAAAGCATTTGACACAGCCTTGTCCCTTCTCCATTATTTTCCAAGTTTCCAAGGTGTCTCAACCCACCCAAAATTGTCCACAACCAACAATCATTGTTGTCCAAAAGACCACATTTCTTTCAAGTTTTTGCCAAACCATCCGAACACTTTGTTGAGCATCCAGATCAGGAGTATAAATCCGTCTTAAGACAGTTATGCGCCCAGGACACTAGCAGATACAACAAGCAACAAAAATCTCTTTTTCAAATGCATTGGAGAACGTCCATGCCCTGTTCAAACACTCCCACTTCGGTATAGGCGTGGAGATGCTATCAAAGGTTGTGGAGTTTGGCTTTACACCTGCTCTTTGCATTTGCTAGTAAGTTTATAAAGCCATTTCAACATATCCATAAAATAGTCCCTAGACTCAGCATCCTCAAATAAGGCTGACCAGTCACTAGATTGCTTCAATGCAGTTGCTTTTCCCTCAACCCAAAGTGCTCTGCGAGCTCGTGCTAGTGCCACATTCATGCAGCGAATATCAGCTACAAAGCCAACCCCATGATTTGAAGCTCGGACACAAGACATAATGATTACATCACGCTCCTGGCTCTGAAAGGCATCTACCGTAATGATAAATAAACCTTTCTTTCTTCAGATTTGAGGACAACATCAAACTCTCGGTGCAAACATTACAGCTGTAGCTTGAAGGTGTGGTAATTCCAACAGAAACCTTTATGCCTGCCAGCATAGTGACTCGTTGAAGAAGCTCATATAATAGCAAAGCAAATTGTGCTTCATGAATATTCTGATATAAAACAGATCCACCTCTATGAGATACTCTTCCATGAGTTACATCGTAAAACAAGTAAGAAAACAATAGAGAATCTTAGCAATAATCTTCACCAGATCTCCTGGTAACTCTCTCACTGTCACAGTCGATTTTGATAAAAATACCTTGAAGGAGAATCCCGAATTGAGGATGCAGTCGATCTTGAAGCAGCTAACAACATAGTTGGACGACCTGCTTGCTGGAAGCGCTCACAACGGCTTCTACTACTCTGCAACATGCCTGCGAAACTTTGCTCGGCTATTTATCACAGTGCGAGCCGTGCTGTGGATCCCCGACCAGAACACAACTCACAGCACCCAATGAAAGTGGAGGTAACACACCTTCTTCCCTAGCCTGCAGCTTCATCTATACCCGCCATATCGAACCCACGCGACCAGCAGGGAAGGCGCCAAGGTGGAACTAGAAAGACAGCGCCTTGGACAGAACAGTGGTTTCGATGGGCTCTCCCACGCAACCAGGAAAGACACCTCTCAACCATTCCATGCGCAGTCTATCCAAGAGGCAGAGAAACGTGCCAGGAGAAAGAAACGCCCAAGAAAAAACGTGCCCAACACCCACCTGTACGCATTGAAAGAGAATCAGAACGAGATCATGGTGAAGGAAGTCAAGGCTCCACCGACTCCCACTGTCTCACGCCAAAGAGGACAGAGAACATGACAGTCATACAGTCGGCAGGTAGGGTGGTTGGGAGGTGACCAAATGCACCCACGTGCAACAAGACCTGCCTAGTCGGCCAAGGTGGCAGTGGAGGGCAGTGGCGAACGCAGGATTCGATGCCTACGGGCATTACACCCTCCTAAATACCCAAGAGAACTCTTATGCCTCCAAACAAAATTTATCCCCATTTCACTTTCTAATACACATCCTAGAGCCATTTCACTACCCAACAACATCATGCAATCACTACAACATACTTGATATTTTACCACAATTTTTCAACAATATTTTTGTGGTTATATAGTATTCCAAAAATTAAAATTGTGGCATTGGAAGTGTAGCTAATCCACATTTTGATATATTATTGTAGTTTTTCCACAATTCATTATATTGTGGATGGTCCACAATTCATAAAATTTATAGCTAACCTCCATTTTTTAAATGTACATTGTCCACATTTTGTGATGTTTGTAACATTTCTACAATTTTTGTTTTTGTTAATATTCCACAATTTTCACCAAAATGTGGTTTTTCTATAGATTAAATATTTGTAGACACTCCACAATTTATAATTTTATATCTCTTATCAATGTTATATATGTGGAAATTTCAACAATATTTTTCTACAATTGTCTTTACCACATAAAACTTGTAGGTGGAAGCTACAATTTGATTTCCACAATAACTAATTGTAAACTTTTCTTTTTAAAATTTACTATTAACGACCAATTTCACGTTCATTTAAATAATTCCTTATGTGGATTGTCTACATTTAAAATACACACAAATATATAATTTTATTATTAAATGGAGAACATTTTTCTAGGAAAAAATTGTTTTTCATTTTCATATATTGAATAATGTGCAACAAATAAAAAACCCCAACAATAGGTTTATAATAAAAAAAATTTGATAGACACGATTACAATTTAATTGAAGAGTAAGGAGATAGTGAAATTGTTTACATTAAATAGTCAATATTATAATGGAGAATGAGATGGTTGAGCACAAAATTTGTGTCATTCCCAGATACATATATAGTCCCCATCACTAAAAATGGTAGTGGAGGTGTGAAGCATTCACGTTGAGGAGGTAAAGAGAATGATTAAGTAGTTCTTCAGGGTATGAAAGATAGTTCTCTGTGGCTCTATGTGAATAGTGACTCAGTTGACCACTATAATCCGTCGACCTGAGGTTAGGGTTGAGTTGGATGAGATTACCACCAAACAAAGGCTCGGAGCACAAGGTAGGTCATTAATAATATCGCCAAAGGGTACCGACACGTATGACCGGTTTTGGAACCACCTCTCACCACGCAGAGAGTCGATTCGAGGAGTATGATGGCTTTAGAATCCAAAGTACTACTCTAAATCTGTATAAGCCACTTTTCTCGCACACTTTCAGTTTGTTTGCATACTCTGCACACCACATTAATTTTACAAGAAAATGTCAGAGAATATTCATGGAATAAAACTAAATCATTCGGTAAAAAGAGGCTGAAGGTAAATTACGGCCATATATCCATGGGATCCAACAGTATACTCATTTGCCAACCTATCCAGCTCTCTGGATCGATCGAAATCTATAATTTTGGCATTAAACTCAACATATAACAAGATGTTACTGGACTTGATATCCCTGTGCAATATTGGAGGTGAACAGTCATGATGCATATACCTCAGCCCGCGAGCTACCCCAAGAACAATTTTACAGTGTGTCCACAAATGCAAAACCATTTCTATGTCGGCTCCAGCTTGGTCATCATGTAAGTACTAGAACAAGATCTCGTTGGGCATGTACTCGTATACCAACATCTTGTTGAACTTGGACTCCTCATTCCAAATCCAATACAAAATCTTAATGATATTGCTATGCCAGATGAACCCCAAAGTATCCACTTCCACAAATACATCCTTTTCCTGCTGAACTTTTCTCCTAAATCTGGCATATTTGACGATGTTGTAGACGATGTTCTGGATCTAAATTGGATAGAAGAAAATAAATTTTATACACTGATAAACACTTCACACCTCAAAAATATAGGAAGAAATATATTCAGAGGCCAACATACAATATTGTTTGGAGGTAACCATACATGGTGAAAATTGATGGAAACAAAAAATGAAAACGAGTACTACAATCATTAAAAAGACATTTTTAAAATGAACTCACAGATACCTAGTGAATCTAATAGATAGAGTCACTCAAATATCCGTGGCAGCAAAGAATTTGTTGGATATACAATTTTCATGAAATACAAAACAAATGGTATTTAGAAATGAAGGATTGCATAGGTGCATTATGAGAGCATTAAAAACGTAAAGATACAAAGCAATACCATCCATGCATTGAATGCGCAAGGGAGCAATATCATGAATTGCCACCATTCACTCACTCCTGCTACAAATTCCACGGCCATAATGAACGAACTCTAAAAAACATGCTCATTTGAAAGCTTATTTATGACCCTCCACATTAAATCAAGTGTTAGTTGAAAACCATAGAGAAATTAGGCAGATCCATCGAAATAAAAATCCAGGGAAAACACACGCCCAACTTCCAAGTACGATGTGGCAAAAACATGATAAAGAAGATTGATTTTAGTGCAACATCGTGGACCGTTGATAGACCGCAATCAAATGGATCGTAATTAAAGGGAGAGTACGGTGGATCCATGCACGAGATGTCCCTTCCAATCAACACCCTCCTACTACAGGGGCGTGCACTTACTGATAACTATGGATCAGTGTGTGAGATGTTCTGCCCAATCAACGCCCTCCTACTGCAGGGGCACGCACTTGTCGATAACTACTTGAAGCCTCGCTGCTTGTAGGAGATCTCACACTACCATCCAGCATTCTGAATTATCTACAATTAGATTCGACTCAGAGAGATTTTTTAGCCATGGCTGTTGGTGATGTTGTTCAAAATGCTCCTCAGGAAGTATTCACTGCAACTTTTGTTGCCTCTGCAGTGCCAGCCGTTGCCGAAACCACCCTACTATTTTGAGAGAGATGGCACTTGGGAAGAAGTTCTGAATCGCCCACCCTTGCAAATATGAAAATTTATAATGGAGTACAAAGTCTTACGAATATTTTTATATGGTGAAGTGTCCAATATAATTATGCATGCAAAGGGTGGCCGAGGATGGAACATTTACAGGTGATGAATGAGATGAGATCACAACTTAAAATGAGCATTTTGCATGTGATAGAGAGTAAATACGTTACATGGTCAAGATTATACGTGGCATCAGGGGTTAAATTTGATGGCCACTTATGCCTGTCAAACAATTTTCAAGTGATGGTAATTTTTCAATACTGCCCTTCAAAAACACAAAATAATGTTATTTTTTACTAATTATTCCACACACACACACACACACACACACATATATTTTTATAATTTATATACAAACCTATATAAAAATTGACGGTCACATTTTAAATGTGCAAGTTGCATGTGATGGTTAGATAAAATATTTACAAGTATTTTACATCTAAAATCACGAAAAATGTCTAAACGGCCGTCAAATTTAACCCCTGCATGACATAAAGTAGTAATCAATTCAGTTTTTGGGAAGTGTTAGTCACATTTTAAAGTTAGACTTAAACTTGTCTTCCGGAAAGTCCGACATATGCATGAGATTTGTAACAGATTGAATTTATTTTGAGTAAATACAACTCTCCAAAAACGTATTTGAATTATTGGATTTTGATGATATTCCACCTTTAATTTTAAGTAACCCTTATTAAAATATTGTAAAAAAATTAAATTTTGAACTATGTTATTTGGATATTATCTAATGTGAATGTGTAAATATTATTGACCTAATAATTTTTTAATTTTTTTAATAATAATATAGATTTTCAATGAGAAAGGGTTGTACATATGAATTATTTACACATTATTAACACTTGTGGAACATCCACAATAGTTTAAAATGGAAAATTTGAATTACTATTAAAATACAATTCTTCAAATTTTAGAATTTTTGTATAATAATTGTGATAAAGAAAAGACGTGTTTGTTGTAGTGGATATTGAGCGATCAAGACAATCAATCTCATTTGAAGTAACATATATTATAATTAATATATATTTTAGGTAATATAATATTATCACACTAATGTAGTTTTATATTACTCATATTAATGATTTTTTGTTAATTTCATCTTAAAATATGCTACAATAATCATATATTTTTATACAATTGGATAGTATTTTAATTTAAACTTTCTGTAATTTTCTTAAAACATGTAAAAATAAAAATATAGATAATAGAATTTCAATATTAATATAAATTTATATTAGTCTTTTACAAATATCTCATAACCGTAACTATATTTTATGACACATTTTAATTTAATTTTTAAAAAATTGTGGATTTTCTACGAGGAAGGGTAGGATATGTGAGTTCTCTATGATTTATTATCACCATTTGTAAATTGTGGAGCATCCACAATACCTAAAAATCAATAAATGAAATTTTTATAGAGATGCCACAATTGTTCTACAATTATTCCAAATTGTGGAAAATTTGTGGAATAATTGTGGTAAAAAAGGCCTATATGTTGTAGTGAATAATACATTTATTCAACCCATAACACAAAGCAAGAGAAGAAAACAAGGTTGGAGACCCTACCTTGCCATAGCAAGAATCCACTCCACAAGCAAGTTCCAAAATCCTCCAAGCTCAAGAAATTCCTAGCAATCTTCAACTCCAACAAGCACTCCAAAAAGCAAGCATTCCAAAATGAGAGAGAGCGAAAAATAAGTAACCAACCCCAAAACATCACAAAAATTCTAATAAATAGAAAAGAGGGAGAGGGAGATGATGTGGCTCCATGTAGGATGCCACATCATTTCTTCTCCACCCCACATCACCAAGGTCAAACCCAAACCCCAAAGCATAATAAATTGGTGGTTGGGAAATGACCACCCTCTTACACACTCAACCAAACCCACACCCCTTAAGGACAAAATCAAATACCCATGTAAGAAAAGTGCAATTAAATGTCACTTTTGTCTTACAAAACACATAATGGGGTCTATTTTTGACCCCTAATCCATAGTGTAGGGTTGGCATAAGAATTTAAGAAGTTCCCACAAGCCTCCAAAAATGGCCCTTAAGCCAAAATCTGAATTTCCAAGGTAAGGTAGAGTGTACAACACTCAAGTTACTTACACTCAACTTAAAAATCACATAGTCCAAAAACCAACAACTCTAATTAATGACTCATTTGTCACACCCCCAAATAACTTAATAGCATAATAAAATTACTTAATAAAGCACATTAATCAACAATGATTAAATAAATTACATCACAAATTAAATGACATACTCTACAATAAATAAAATACAAGGGAAATAATTTCACACATGCCCATGGTCACAATTGGAGGTCATCCCCCATGGGGACCCCCCTAGAAAAATTAAAACACAAAAACAACAACATTACACAAGTTTCCATGGTGACCTTCATTGTATCCATCCGATATTCTCGTTGTGGTTGGTCTCCAATCCCCCTTTTGATTGTTGTGATATAATCACCTGCAAAATCACACAATACCTCCTTCGGCATCACAAACACATCAAAACATAAAGGATAAAATATATGCACGTAAAACAATAACCATTCACATACAAACTAACTCATCATCTCCACTAAACAAAGCTATCATTCATCTAAAATTTTAATAACATATCGTTCTATCTTTTATCAATATCAACAATATCACAAAATTAGTTTAAAAGTTAAATCCTACTCAACGGGATGAGAATTTTGTAAATGTTGGTAATACATATATCGACAACACATCATCATCATCAAATATATTAATATGTTTCTCTATGTATCTAAGAATCCACACAATCATATTATGAATCACAATCCATCAAAATCGAATATATATATATATATATATATATATATATATATATATATATATATATATATATATATATATATATATATATATATATATATCATGCTAAACCAAAATTATACATTAATATCCATGTCTAAAGTCAACAAAGTGATCAAAATCAACATATAACAAGTGTCAAAGAGGAGTGGGCACTACACGTTATCTCAACTTGTAGGAGAGTGATAAGGAAGAGAATATTGAGTTGGATTCTGTGGAATTTTCTCTTGCAGATGCCTAGGATGAAGGTTTGCATTAATTATATCTTCTTTCTTTTCTACTAATTCATCGGTGAGCTTATTGTTTTCTTCAACATAATTTCTTACATTGGGTGCATCCTGGTTCGAATGTTATTGGAATTGTTGATGTTTCACACGCACAGTTGTGCTGGAGTAGTTGCATGAGCTTGTGTTCTTGTAGGTCTAGAGCCTACCAAGGTAATGGATTCTTGAGTGCGGAAATTTATTTTGGAATTTTTATGTTTTATTTTCAATTCGATATTGAAAGATGAGTTGGTATTTGACTCCTTGAGTTTGACTAGTTCAGCCGTGAGATATTCTCAAAGATTACTCATCTTGGTTTCAGGATTTCTAGTTTATGGATGTACTGACTACATTCTCTACTTGAAATGGATGTCGAAATGGATTTGGTGGATGAGTGAAGAGTGGGGGATGTGGGAAGGGTAAATTTTGATATGTGATAAGATTCCTAATGAATTTATTTCATGTAGATGATGACCATCTATAGAAATTATGTTTGCATGGATCAATAAAAATATAAAACATTTGGAGGCATGGACAAATTTGTCATTTTTTATCATCCTTTGTCCTTTGGTTAGTCCATCTAAAAAAATGTTAGTTATTTTTATTTCAGGGTTGGACTCAAATTACAGATTTAGGATGTCAAGGAACGAGAGGAACAATCCCCTTCTGCCACTTATTCCCCACTTTGTCCCCTTATCCGACTTATTCATTGAATCTGGGAAAATTGATTAATCACATCCTGGATACAATGATTTGCAAAAGAATATCGCATGGTATAGCTTTCATACAAGATTTTTCCTACTACAAGTGTGGGGGGCATTTGAGCGGAGGCTGATTTGGTTTTATCACCTAGAAATAGGGTTTTTCTGTAAAAAAATGGATGGCATAGATAAGAATGTTGAACTGTCAATTTTGTGTATTGGTGGCATCCTATTCACCATGAGAGAAGGTGACTATGCTTACAATGGTACCTCTTTTTTCTTGTGCCACCCTTATCCTTTCCTAACTCACTATTAGTTGTCCTCGAAAAATATGGAACAAACAAAATTATCAAAAAGTGCTTTTACAAAACAAATATTGATTTCACCAGTTTTGTATTGGAAAACAAATGAATTACTAATAGACTCTCTGCCCCCAACACATTACAAGACGGTAAAACCACACTCTACACTACTTGCCCACAATTCAAACAAGTTAATACTATAGATGCCACGAGTACCAAGCTTGATCTCTTCTATTCTAAAAGACCTCCTATTTGAGGTTTACATTTGGTGGATTTTTTCATGTTTTTCATGATTGTAGCAGTAAAATACTTGCAAAATATTGTTATAACCACCACATATGGCTTGCATATTTAAAGTATGTTCATCATAACTATACATATTTCAACACAAATTATATACATATATATTCAAAAAGTTAAATAAATAAAGATTAAATCATGGGAACACCTCGCATGTGGATGCTTTCTAATGTGGAGTTCCATCCAATTTGTGTTAAAAACCACCCACATAAGGATGGAAGATATCTTCCAGTTGAGGCACCCAAGTTGCAAAGAAACTTCACCCCTTTATTTTGTCAACAAACTCTATGGGAAACGTGAGGTAAGCTCCATGAATGAGGTCAGGATGAATGACCCACAAAAGGGTTGCTTGCTTCCCTCTAAACCCCATGCAAACTCCACAAGCTCCTCATCAAACATAACCGTTATGCTTCCAAAGCACACATAAACAACAGAACCAAGCTCCTGATGGTCCATCCATTACATATAACTTTTTTCTTCAGTCCATAAACTCGCAAAACTATTGGAAATTCCATTCTTTTGTTCCACTTCTAACTGGAGAACCTATACTATAGAGTGGAAATTTGGCCCACACTACTTCCATTATTGGATCCTCCAACTCATCAAATGTGTTAATGAGCATGAAATCAACGGTCATGCTAGCCTAGGTTTGGGTTATTAAAAATTCGAAAATGTAACGGTAGCATCATAAAAGAAACTGGGCACATCTTTCATATGTAGCAGAGGAATTCCTGGAATGTAGTTGATCTCTTATTCCATATATCCATTTATTAGATAGCTCTTGTCTACACGTTAAAAACAAATGTAATCAAATTTGAAAAACATTGTTATGGATTTTTCTGACATGAATTGATTTTGTATCCCATTATGAATCTACCTAAAGATGGATCTAATAGAAAGATAAAAATTGTTT
>CM031236.1:139794099-139894437 GCA_018340775.1 Taxus wallichiana var. yunnanensis
CCCTAACAAAACTCCTTAACATCCAAAGACACACTTTCAGGGTTTAAAGAGGCTTGTGCTTCATCTAACCTTTGAAATGCCATCTCCATCCGTGCGCAGTGGTCCAACTTGTTCCCATAGATGCAAAAATCATCCGTAAATACTCCGATGAAGGTCCCAATGTAGGGTTCAAAACACCCTATTCATCAAACGCTGGAATGTTACTTCCGAGCATCACACAATCCAAAAGGCATAACTCTATAAGCAAACGCTCCTCAAGGAGTGGTGAACTGGTCTTCACCGATCTTTCTCCGCTATACGAACTTGGTTGTAGCTGCTATATCCATCAAAAAACTATAAAGACTCTGGCCGCTACTTCGGCCCAAGATCTGATCCAAAATGGAAGAGGGTAAAGATCCTTCTTTGTTGCCTTATTGAGCTTCCTATAATCAACACAAATGCGTAGCTTCCCATTCTTTTTTATTGAAATCACAATGGGAGAAACCCATTCTCGAATTCTCCACAAAGAAATATGAATCCCCGCATCAAGTAACTTATCTATTTCTTCTTTTTTCGCCTTGGAAAATTAGGATTCATTCTATATGGCATTTGCTTTATGGGCTTAGCACCATCTACCAAAATTTCAATAGAATGTTCTACCCAACTTACTTGATGGAGTTCCTTGTAATCAAAAGTGAATAGGTGTATGTACCTTCAAAAGAGCTGGAGGTAGGATTCCTTCTCACTCTCCATCACAGCATCACCAATCTTTATTTGTTGGAGACGATCATCAAATTCTTCTTCAGATAATTTTATGGGGTCATGAGTTGGTGTGACTGGAAGGATATCCATGATCGAAACATCCACCTCACATTCTTCATCTTCTGTGTCCACTTCACCGGTACTAGAGTAATCGAGAGGATGTCCAATCATCAGCCATCACTTGAATCCACAGTAGTTTCGCTTTATGATGTCGAGGGATCATATTTATCTTCACCCTCTCTCTACCACGTCCAAGTGTCATGAAACCTTCATTCCAGTAGTTTCTTGCATGAACTCTCCTTAGCCATGGTCTTCCTAGCAGCATTGGGTACGCAACAGTACCATTTTTCATCACCTGAAAGTCTACCACACATACAACACCCATAACAGATATTGCCACATTTGAAACTACACCTTCTAGTTTAGTTTTTCCTTTATTTAATGACCTTAACATAAGTGTTGAAGGGCGATCAATTTTTAAACCCAACATATTCATTACAGACTCGGTCATTACATTAACTGCAGCACCTCCATCAACTAAGACATCATGAATTGAAATACCATTACATAATACCTCAGCTTGTGGAGCATAGGGATCCACCTCTACCTCCAAAACAGTGGGACCTCAACCTCCTTCCTTCTTCGAGCATTGAGTCCACTTCTCAACTCCCGCCTCTTCTCGAAGACATAGCCAAGAGTTGACCATATGTAATATTTCAGTGCCTTTGGATAGATCTTCCAAGATGGAGTATGGTCCTTGCCCCGTGAAATCAGAAAATCTCGCACACCCAACTTTCTTCTCCTATGTTTCTTACTAGTTTCTCCTTTCATCTTCTTAGGATCATTTCCATCTTGATTATCTTTTTCTTTCTTTCTTTTTGTTACAAACACATCTACTTCATTATTTCTGCTCTTATCTACTACATCAAAAGAATTCACAGTGCTTTTCCTTTATCATTATCTCTTGTACTATGTGAAGCTCTATCTAGACAATTATACTTATAATGACCCTTTTATAACAACCATAACAAACAACTTCATAAATATTTCTTTTTGACCTCTATCTCCTCCCCGAGAACTAAATTCCTTTCTCAAGAAGATTAATAGTTAACTCGCCCATCTTCCTAGCATATCTTCATACTCATGTAGATGTACTAGGAGAAATATTTGTGCTCACCGAGAGTGGTTGTGATTCTGACCAAAGGTGCTGGTGTAGGCTCTACTTTAGGAACAATTTCTTTGGGCTCCTCTTCCATGCTTTCTTCTTGCCTTCTTGCAATCTCCTTTGCTTGTTCAATGGTAGCCGGGTGGTCATACTTCACTCATTGTATCTCGATCTCCGGCTTCATCCCAAGAATGAAGTGCTTACAGAGGAGATTATCCACACCATTCATCAACCCATCCGCTAATCCTTCCTTCCGATCCGGGCATCGAGCTTCCTCCTTAGCTCTAGAACACGAGCATGATAATCCCTTATCTTCTCCTTCTCTCCTTGGGATAGCTTTGTGATCTCGATCATGAGATCTACATATCTCTCGTTGTTCACCAAATTCTTCAAGAAAACTTTCAGCTTAATAAATCCCATGAATTTTTCACATTATCACCTAGTGTTTCAAACCACCTAAAGTGCTAAACCATCCAAAAGGTAGGAAAAAATTCAGTCCATTGTTCCCTTCTTATAAGGCCATTACAAATACAAGATCATTTAAACTCTTGAATGAAAGAAGAAGCATCTTCATTAGATTGAGCTGAAAAATAGGAATCTTTCCCATTTTCAAAAGTAACCACAATGAAATACCAACCCACAAGTACAATCAACAACACTTATGTGCACAAATAATTGGAATCACTATAATAGAAAATAGAAATGACCATGGTAAACTATGGTAAAACTTGACTTATTGCGGTAAAAACTAACTTTACTATGGTAAACACTATTCACAATAAAAAGTGAAGTTACTGCGGTAAATACTATTCATGGTAAAAGTGACTTTACTCATGATAAATACTATTCAATGACTTTGTCATTAACACTATTCACGGTAAAAATGACTTTACCATGGTAACTACTATGCACAATAAAAACAAGGTTACCCTCCAAATGATTTTTGACTAAGTGGGAATATCTCTCCAGAAAATCCACCAACGAGGAATGGTCCCGGCAACGGAACCAAAATGTCATCACCAATCCAGCACTATGATAATTCTTCACCTGAACTCCTCGTGCTATGATTATTTACTAATGCACAACCTTTTAGTTTGGTGGATGTAATTTGAAACAAAACAACAACCAACACAAGAATACCATATGACTATGATAAGAAGGAATGATGACAAATCTGAAATATCAAAGTAAATTATAATATTAACATGAAATTGTTACAATCTCACCCATGAGGTACTTCAAGTGTTATTGACTTCACTTGCCTTCCAACAATACTATGGGAGAAACTTTACAATTACACCTCTCGATGGCTTCTTCAACACACCTTTAAAATGATGGCTTCCTTTACACTTCTCTACAATATTTCTCACTACTTCCTTCTATGCTAAATGAGGGGGTGGCCTCTATTTATAGAACTTCTAGGCTTATCCATCCTATCTCTAAGATAGGATAAGAAATCCACTCCGACAATCATATTCCATACCTTAACTCTCATCCGTACATGTAAGCTTATCTCTTAAGATAAGATAAACCTTATCATTTTACATGGGTTCCACCTTTTAGACTTTTCCACAAATAAAATACACAAAATATTTATGACCTCACTCCTTGTCCTTATTACAAATATAATATTTCTAATTCCTAATCATGTAGACCCTACTTCTCTACTTACCCAAACTTTGACATTTTAACATTACCGGACCACTTATGACAAATATTTACTTTTTACAAACATTCCTATTGTACTTTGACTCATATTGTACTACTACATTATTGGTGGCACCGCATCGACGGCACCGTTATCTTCTATCGATGCCACTACTAATTATACTTAACAACATCTATTCCTAATACATACATCCTATTTTTGATTTCCATGAGGCCAACACATACATTAATGAAATAGAAATTATGGAGGAAAATTTTAGTGATCTAATTCAAGACAAAAATTAGTACTCCCACTTGCCCTTATATCGAGAGAACCCTTCTAGTCAAGGAAAATAACCCCTTTCCGAGCCCCTAGAAATCAAAGAAGTAGGCTCCCACAAACTTCTAAGAATTGAAGAGTTCATGTAGCTGCAAGCTTTTGTGAGTTAGTGTCACTCAAGAGGTAACATGCCTATAATTTTAGAGCATTTTAGCCTCAAGCTCAATATCAAGCTAGAGCCCCATATCAGGAAAATAAGCCACTTGATCAAGCTGCTGATCAAAATCAAGGGCAACCCCTTACCACCAAACCTTCCCAGCCTTATAATCTCAAGTGCAACATCAACCTCTAGGGCCTTGGTTCCCGTTCAAAACAACATGGCACAAGAGTATGAATGGTACTCTCCATATGGCCAACCTTATGATTAAACATCATACTTCTAAGATCCGTCAAATCAGGCCTTGGTGGTAAAAAATATGGGTGTACCTCATGAGACAAGTGAATAAGAAGACCAACAACAAGAAAGTGGCACATAAGAATCTTCTCCAATGAAAATGACATTAGTGAATTAACAACTAGAAGATTTTTGTGGAATCAATGAATCTCCTTTCCAGGGATTAGCTTCCCACACAAGGTCTAAGAAAAGGAACATAGAGGAGGGGAAATCATCTATTCTAGTTATTACTCAACCCACTCCAACACCACAAGGAATTGGTAGATCAAACACAACTCCTAGTGCACAAAACTAGCCTAAAGCAACTCATCAGTAACAACCCCGAATGTGTAGAATTAGTCCAGGGTACCTCTTTGTAGCAGCTCATAGACCAATCCTAATGAAGGAAAAGGTCATTCCAAACAAAGGGTAAGCATAAGGAGAACATGTATCCATTTAATATCATCGATCTGATGAAAAATACCAATGTCAACATTTCCATGTGGGAATCATTGGCAATTCTAGGGCAGCGAGATTTATTACAAGAAGTTATGGTAAATTGGTCCCCTTCTAATGAGCCATCCAAAAATTAGGAGAGGGTTCTTACTAACACTGTGCAACAAGGAGAAGGTCATTCAGGTAAGAATGTGAAGCCTCCACCATTCTATGTCTCATTGATAGTTGGAGATAAGTTAGTGCACAACCGCATCGCATGACCGACTCTAGGGTGAGTAACTCGAATGCCGAAACAAATAGCTGATTAATTGGGATTAAAATATGAGTTGGTATTGAGGGGAGTAGTGAAATTAGATGGGATAATAGTGGGAATGGTGGGATTCATCAAAGACTTGAATTTGACATTGCATGCATACTCCAATGTCACCGTCTTTGCAAGATGTGTCAATTATTGATTTGCCACCACTCTTCGCCTTGTGCTTGTTAAGGGACTTCACGACCAAAATTGGTGGGTAATTATTAGCTGATTGGTCCCACATGTTATTCATGACAAGATATGGAGCTAAATCTACAATCAGGTCAGAGCCAATTGCCAACTTCCACATTGAGCCTCATGTGCCAAGCCTAATCAATGTGAATTGTACCATATTTGATCAAGAGGAGTGTTTGGAGGCTTAGAAGGTATACACTAAGGTTGGAAACATTATAGATTTAACACTTGATGATTGGGCTCATAAGAGACATGATTTTGATCCATACAGAGCAATGGAAGAAGATGAGTTGGGATTTTATTACTTACATGAGGAGAATACACCTCTCCCTAACAACACTAAACCGACGAGAAAATGATAATGAAGTACGGAAACTATTCTTTGATGGTTTGAGGAGTAGGCAAGGTGCTAGAGGAGGTGCGGTGCTTATATCACCATAAGGTATAAAGTATTACTCACCTTTCCATTTTCAATTTGCTTATTTAAATAATATACCTGAGTGTGAAGCTTTAATCCATGTATTACATTGGGCAAGAAAGAGGGGTATACAAAACTTTAAGTGTTTAGGGATAGCGAGTTGATTGTGAACTAGGTTAGGGGTTCCCATACAACCAAGAATGATCTTATTAAACCTTAAAAACATCGGGTATGTGATCAAATTGAAGACCTTGAAGCATTCAATATTTAGGCCATACCGAGGAAGAATAATGAGGTTATAGATAGGCTTGTGGTAATTGGAGCAACATTTGATGTGGTGGATAGTATCAAGAGAGATAAAACACAACCACATATTCATGTAATTGTGAAGCTAGCTATTCCAAAATAACACAAGATGAAAGGTGTTTGAGAATGATCAATAGATAATTAATTTTTATAGAGGAAGCTGAGTTCTCAACTAAGAATAAGAGAAATTGGATTAGCAATACAAGGATAAAGTGGTGTAGCTGCATAAAAACAAATTACCGAAGGGGTTAGTGACTTTAGAGTCAATTTTCAACCCAAATGACCAGCTCAGAAGGGAAAAAGTAAACATTCAGGTCAAAAGGGAAGATTTAGAGCCCATTTTGGTTAGAGAGGGTAAGACACTCCAAATTAGTAAGATGAGTAGTGAACAAGAGAAGTTTGATTTTGTGCGATTTGCAAAGAAATCCCGATGTATTTTCTTGGAGCTATGAGGATTTGAGGGGACTCGATCTGAAGTTTTCATAACACACAATTAAAGGGTTTTCATTGAAGTATTTTTAGTCATTGCTTAAAACCAGATCATATGGGGT
This sequence comes from Taxus wallichiana var. yunnanensis, assembly GCA_018340775.1. NCBI lineage: Eukaryota > Viridiplantae > Streptophyta > Pinopsida > Cupressales > Taxaceae > Taxus > Taxus wallichiana. The sequence continues at coordinate 139,800,587 of CM031236.1, forward strand.
GAACAAACAAAATTTTCACTCAAACAACCCAAACCATAGGTTTCTACATTAGGACTACCCATGTACGTTCAAGTTGGCTAACATAAGGTATACAAGATCTTCTAGAGCTAGTGACGTGTTTGATCCTAACTTTGAAGAGCACTTGCAATCTAATTTCAAACTTCTTATCAATCAAATTACAAGAAGAATAGGTTGAAAATATTCCCCATAATTTGATTATACTTTATCTTTTGAGTCCCCTACTCATGAGTTACTGATTTGAAGCTTTGAACTATGTTCCCCATAAGAGGAAGTTGATAAAGAAGATCTTGAAAGAATCAAATTCATTCTTGAAGGATTTTAAGAAGAAGAAGAAGAATCCAAGAGGAAGAACTGCCAATGGCTCAACAAGCACCGTTGTATTGGGGGGAAATATAGATCCTTTCCCCTCTCTACATGATCTACCTAGAGGATCGAGGAATTATTTTCCCAAGTTTCATGGTGATGGGAAGAAACATCCATAATATCACATTGTGGTCTTCGTCACTGCTTGTGGAGTGTTGGGAGTCGATATGAAGATTAATCAATCTACCTTTTCATGGAATCTTTGCAAGATGTAGTAGTAGATTGGTTCTACCACTTTCCTTTCAGGTCTATAACTAACTGGAATGACATGAAGAACAAGTTTGAAAAGAGATTCAAACCTATAGAAGATTCTCATGCACTATTGGTCTAGTGGTATCAACTGAAGAAATAACCCTTTGAACTAATGAGAGAGTTCATGGAAAAGTTCAATATGTTGCTTTACAAGATTCCTGAAGTGCCCCGACCTAATGAAGATAACAAGATAAGTTTTTTCACAAATGCCCAACTTCCCGAGGCAAGTTATATGTTGGAGAAGGACTCAACCAATGCATTTAGATGAAGAAAAAAGCTTGCAATTAAAGTGGAAGATGATCTGATTATGTCGGGAAGATAAAGAATGGTCCTAGTAAGGAGAAAGACCAAAGCTCAAATGCATGTAATAAAGATTTATTAGTTCGAAATTGGCTAATGATTTCTTTTCTCTCAAGAAGTAATTTTCTCAAGTTTCGGGAGTAGAGAGGCACCTAAGAATAAATTTCCAAATAGACAAAGGATTGGCCCACCACCTCAAAGAATTTCTCTAGAGGCTCCACCTATTAATACAGTTTATGATACACATGATGGTGATGATGAAGATGATATTATTGAAAAAGATGATGATGATAAAGAAGAATATGGGCTTGAAATTGAATAATTTGATGATGCTAAGATTGGGTATTTTGAATACTCATCTAGATATGAAAGTGAAGGAGATGCACCAATTTTCTCTTACGCGGTGTTCACTCATTCCCAATAAAAAAGTATATTTCTTCATTTTTACTCCTAAGAAGAAGAAATATGTAGATTCTCCCATGGAGACTCCATCTAATAAAATAATCAACAAAAGAGCTACACTTCCTCCTTATATGGAATATGATAAACAAAAACCATACCTCATGGCAACCAAGAAGACCACAACTGAAACAAGTAAGTCTCCTAATTCTACATATGTTAAAACATCTTCTCCTAGTATTTCTAATGCTACTTCCAAAGCACTAAATGTATCTAGAAAAATTTTTTGAGATACCTAATAAGCATGTAGTAGCTTCCAAGTATACCTCTACTACTAAAGTGACCCCTACTTCCAAAGTAGTGTCTCCTTTCAAAACTTTCACCACCTCAGAGATGTCTACTTCATCCTCTTTTGATATCATAAACCATGTCAAAAGTCTAAGGTCCAAATCTCTAAGTCTGAATATTTGTAGACCCATCTAGAACAATTTGATAAACTAGTCCAGTTTATCAAGGGTAGTAACCCAAATCCCAATTTTGTCACACCCTCTTCTAAAGGGTTACTATCAAATCCTCCTTCCCCATCATCTCAAAACATGCTAGCCCTAAGTGCATCCAAGACTGACAAGGTTGAACCATTCTACCTTTCTCTTCTTATTGAGGCTACCAATTGAACAACTATATCATAGAATCAGTGTTTTTGACAATGTGATGCCAATAAAAGTAGCTAATGCCCTTGGTCTGAATTTAACATGGGCTAAAGGTTCGGTGTTATTCTATGGAAACTAAAGAATTCTCTCTTGTGGGAAGAATAAAGGATGCCCAAGTTGTTTTAGCTAATTTCCCTAAGAAGAAAGGTATATTGAATATCCTAGTAGCAGACATTCTGGCCTCATACGAGATGTTATTGAGTAGAAAATTCTGTAGAGATTTGGGAGGATAAATATATATGGACTGATCTTTAGCAAATATTCCAGTCAAGGGACAAATGAAAAATTTATTGCCGAGAAGAAAAAAATGAAGTATACAGTGCACAAATCAAAAGATACTAGAGCTGACATTCTTTATCAAGACAATGGACATGGGAACTACTTTATAGCTTCTAAAGGGGAAGATGAAATTCCTATCCTTATAAGACCAAGCATTCCTTTCGATGGGGTATTGAGTATGAAGGAGAGTGGATAAATTTTGAGTTGCAGGAGGAAGCCTCAAATTATCAAATGATGTAAGCCATGAAGGAGAAAATGTAATTCTTGATGAATTCTAAGCCAAAAAATCAGCCAATGTGTTTATCCATGTTGAGGAGGTGTTCTCACTCCCATTTGAAGATGAATATTCTCTTGACCATGTCATGTTGGAAGAAGAAAGACAAATTTGTGACGATACTTTGAAATGTTTGAAAGAAGAATTTGTGGAAGAACTACTAAGATTTTTGGAAGAGACAAAAGATCCTCAACTCAGATTTGAACTCCTAATATGAACCATGGAAGTGTGGGAAAAAGTTGAATCTAGTGTTGATTTCTCAACCAATTCAAAATTTGGTCATGATGGATTCTATCAAGGTAAGAAATCTAATTCCCCTACTGAGATAATTATTGATGGATGTGTTGATGAAAATGAAATTTCTCTTTTCCATTTGAAGATAAATATTCTTATCATGAAGAAAATATTGAAACAAATGTCCTCAAGTCCTTTGATAATGAAGCCTCCCATATTAAAGAAGCAGTAAAGTTCAATGAACCTTGGGATGATGGATCAATTTCTCCAAACAATTTCATGAGTTTGAAAACAAAGATTCTTCAAATAAATGTAGTGATGAGCTCTTAATTTTTTGAAAAAGGAATCCTTACAAGAAATTTTGGAAGTTGTGGAAGGTACATAAGATCTTGATCTAAGTCTTGACCTCTTAACTCACGCTATGGCCATACAAGACAGGTATGAGACTATGTTTTCTCCTTCATCCCATATTGAAGTAGAAAAAAAATATGAACTCAAGGCTTCTCATGAAAATTTTACCAATAAGTATGAATATGGGAAAGAGGAGAACTTAGAGATTTCAAACAATCTAATAAAAAATCAGTCTTGGGGCAAGGATGAAATGATAAACAAGAAATCAACAATGTGGGTGAACACAGAAGATGATTTACAATCTAAAATGGATAGACTTTGTGCACAAATCTCCAAGCATAAAAATACCCATTTTAAGTTACCTCTAAATGGGTAACATTGATGTCTCATGAAGTAATTAAAAGGTTCCGTAAAGTAGCCTCCTTTTCTCAACTTCTTATGAAATCCAGTTTCTATCATAAGTTCCTTTATGTACCAAGAAGATCTAATGCCTCCTTTATGTAACAAAACACCTCTCTTAGGGATGTACCAAGAAGATATAATGCCTCCAAGTAGTGTATGATAGAGCTATGTGATCATTTAAGGTATTTTAGGAAATTTATGGAAGAAAATCAAGGTTTAGGAACAAGTTATACAAAATCAAGGTCTTTATGAGCAAGGTATTGGGAAATGCATGTTCTAAAAAATCTAGTCACCTTGTTTGAAGAGTTTTAGGATCCCTGTAAAGAGTTAGAAGCTCATACCATAGAATTGGAGAGATAAAATATCCTACTTCATGTTGGAATCATCAAGGAAATATTTTGGGAATTTTGAGAGGTGGAAAATCATCTGACAGTGCGACACAAAGGCCCTTGTATAAGTTGTAACTTGTTTGAAAGGTTTTAGGAGACTCATGAAGATTTTAGAGCCTAAAAATCTCAAATGAAATTTTATTTATTTATTTTTGTATCCCATATGATTTGTTAGTTTATGGTGATCATAAAATCTTCTTATCACTCAATTTAGTGGCGCACACCTCAAGGTAAAAGTGTAAATTTGGGTATGAATAAATAATTTTCAGGACTTATAAATATTCTCATTGGATTCATTGGCCATTTTCCATAAATTTTCATATATTATATGACCAAATTTTGTTAAGTTTTGACCCCGAAAATGAAAAAATAAAATTTGGTCCTGAGATACCAAAGTATTACAGTCTGGGAACACAAATGTGTTACCGGACGGGAACATGAAAAAGTGTTATTGATTGGTAACAAAATTAATGTATTACCATATGAAAGTAGGGTTTCAATGTCACCGGGAATAAGAAGATTATGTTGACGTTGAGAGCAATATTTTGATGATAGATGGTAACATAAGGTTTCGATGATGATCGAGCAAGTTTTTAATGACACCAGAACAAAACAATGTGTTGATGGCCATGGGAACAAGAAAATGTGTTACCAATGGTAATAAAAAAAAATGATGATGTCAGAGTTTGAAGGGTCACAACAACGAAGGAACACCAAAGGTCAGAAGCTAAAAAGTCAAAATCACAAAGGAAGGTGAAATGTCATGTGGGGGAGATGAAAAGTTAGTATTTTCACTATATATAAGAGTAAATGCCCTCATTTTAAGGAAAAATTAATACTTTTTTACTAGCGCTCTCTATCTTTCTAGAAGAAATTTCCTTCATTTCCTCTGTTCCTTGTCTACTACTGTTCTATCTCCATCTCAACTTATACTCTAGGAGCATTGTAAATTATGCAACATGATGCAATAAGACTTTGTGTTTCTTGTTTATTTTTCCTCTTTCTTTGTAAATGGTTTCTTCTAATTGATTGCAAGTGAAATGTTTTGGTTTTAATGCAACAAAATTTTCTATGTTATTTTTTGATTAAAATCCCTTTCTCAGTTTTCTCTCCCATCTCCCTCACTAAACAATTTTATTCTCTTGTATTAAATACAAGCAATTGCCATAGGTTTAGGGAATTATTCCTATGTGATCTCGGTCTTCAAACCACCCCTAAAATTAGTTTTTTTTTTCATTTCCTTGTTTTCAATAAATGAAGCTACCCCATTCAAGAAGAGGGACTAAGTCCCACACACTGCATGTTGAGAGTCTATTAATTTATTTACTTGACAAATTATTTTGCCAACAAGTTGGAAGGAAATGTAGATGTTTTGGAAAGTATATTCGTGAGACAATTATAAGGGTATATTGTGTGTCTCTTGATGAGGTGATTTGATAAGTGAACCGACTCATTTGTGAAGACCAAGTTTGATTGTTTTCAAGATAATATTTCTTTGGTGAGAAGATTGATGTAGAAGTCTCATGTTTTGGATTAGATGATGATTTCTATATATTTGAGAGTTAATAGGGATGTTTTTTTTTCCATTGTGAAGGAATTTATAAGTCTTAAAAGTGATAGGAATGGTGTAAAGCATTCGAGTTTCCAAAACTACTTTCTAGGAAGCTTAGTTTGGTGAAGAGGAAAGTAGGTGTGGTTTGCATTGATGGATGTTTCATGAGGTATAGAAAGCATGGATGTGTTATAAATGTCAGTGGATTTCCAATTAGTGGTTACATGAAATATTTGAGGTGCTATATCTGTGATATTGAGCATGTTTGGTGAAGATTGGTTCCTGAAGTAGCTATTTTGTGAAGGAAATGATCCTTCTTGATAGAGTTATGAAGAATTTGATTGGTTCAAGTTAATGTGTGAGTATGTATGATTTTTTTATTATATATTTGACATGTGGGAGGCCTTTATAGGCTTGAAAATGTATGGTGATGTGTTTGGAGGTCCTTTAGGAGCTTAGTGATGGGGTTTTGAGCCAATTTTGGTTTGTTTGGTTGTGTTGGTGCTCCTTGTGGGGTTGGTGCCTCACCAAATAAATATATTATGATGTGTAATATTTTCTTGAGTAATTTTTGTGAGTAATATCAACAAAGGTTTTTAGTGTGTTTTCTTCCCTTTTAAGGTTTCCCACTTATATCTAGTGTCCTTGTGTACTTCTTCTTGGTTTTCCTTTTTTGATTGTTGTTTATTGTTGAGATCACATTAATACATGGTTGAATGTTAATGGTGTATGAAATTTGAATTTAAATTTTCAAATTTTTTTAAAGGAATGATTCAACCCCCTAGTCCATTGTGCTTCCAACAATTGGTATCAGAGTAGGTCCTTTTGGAGAAGTTTGATCACTTGAAAGGAGATCCTTTAAGCACAAAAATGGTGAGTCAGTAGAGTGGATTTTATTCTATAAAGGCACCATTTTTTGATGAGTTATGAATTTTGGAGTCTTAGGATGAGGAATCACATCATATCTCTAGGGCTTGACATTTGGCAATCAGTTATGAATGGTTATACAACTCCCCCAACAACTATTGATGATAAGAAGTTGTGTAGTGATAACTCCAAAGCTATGAATGCCATCATGTATGGGATATTTGAACCTAAGCTTATGAATGTGATGCATTATAAAATCATCAAAAAAATGTGGAAGAAAATTTAGGTCCTTTATGAAGGAGATTCCAATGTAAGGATAGTCTAAGCTTCAAACCTTCATAAATCAGTTTGAAGGGACTAAAGATGAGTGATGATGAGTCTATTGCTACATATTTTCTTAGGGTTGATAAGGTTGTCAAAACCATGAAAGGTTTAGGTGAAGAAGTGAAGGAAGAGGTTGTAGTTCAAAACTTTTTGAGGTTCCTTACATATAGATTTGACTCCAAAGTGTTTTCAATTAAAGAAGCCAAGGATTTGACTCTCTTTACAATGGATGATTTACATGGAACCTTAACTATATATGAGATGATAATTTGAGGTGATAAAATTTTCAAAGAAGGAGATAACTTTCAAGACTGAAAATAAGATGAAAAAGGAAAGAAGAATAAGGATGATGATGTTTCTCATGAGATGGATGATGATGAGTTGTTTTCCATGATTGCTAGAAGACTGAAAGTTGGATCAGGTAAGTACAAAGGGAAGCTCCCTTTTAAATGTTTCAATTGTGGTAAAGTAGGTCATTTTTATATCAAATTTCCTTATAAGAACAAGGAGGAAGATCATGATGAGCATGAGCGTGATGAAAGACCATAACTAGAAGCTAATAAGTTTGATAAAGGTAAAAAGGGTTTCAAGAAGTTTGACTATAATAAGAAGATTCTATATTCAAAAGAAGAGTGTTATTCATCTAAGGATAACAACATTGATGATGGAGTATCTAATTTTGAATCTGAATCAAAACATGAAGAGGTTGCTGATGAGGTCTTATTCATGACCAAAGATGTCATGAGGTCTATGAGTGATAATTCCACATTATTTGGTGACAATATGCAATTTGAAATTGATGAAGAAGGTGATGATTATGAAAATTAACTAATGTGTGTCCAAGCAAAGCTAAAGCATGTTGAGAAGAATGTCAAGAAGCTAAAGACACAGGTCAAAGAATATGAAGGAAAAATCCATGAGCTTGAAGAGAAACATTGGGTTGTAACTAAAAATCTAGATGAGACAGTGAGAAGACTAGAGATGCAAATGAGCTCCATGACTCTAAATTTGCAATCCAAGGAAGAATAAGTGACTCTTATTAAGAGAGAGTTATTTGATGCAGTTAGTAAGGAAAAATCATTTTAGAAATTTGAGAAAAGTACCAAGGACCTTGATGATCTACTTAGCAATCATAAATCATGCAAGAGATAAAATAGGTTTGGGATTTAAAGATGACCTCAAAGGTGAGATCATGTGGTTTCCAAAGATTAATAAAGAACCAAAAATCAAGGAAGAGCAAAAGGAGAAATACACCAAAGACAATGTGAAGAAAAATTCAATTAGGGAACCTAAGGCCTCAGGGTATGAAATATATTTTAATGGTTATTGTTTACATGTAATGGTTTTCGGAATAGATCTAAGGAATGTAGGAGGTTTTTCAAGTATGATCACCCTTGGAAGGATAATAGTTATAAGTCATCAAATAATGTAATGTGCTTCAAATATCATGAGAGAGGTCACATTACAGGGGCATTAGTCTATATGAACCTTCAAATCATATTAAGGTAATGAAAGTTATAGGGGCATAAGTGAAGGTTGTGTTTTAGTTGTATTGAAGTTGTTCATGTTGCTAGAGAATTTAATTATGGTTACTCAAGGAAAGAGAAGAAATTTCAAGGTCCTAAGATGTAGGAAATGATATTTTAGGGTTCTAAAATGCATGCTAGAAGTCAAGGAAGGATATAATAACCAAGAAGGAATAGTAGTGATCCACCAAGAGCTAATGTGAATGAAAGAAAAGAGTTAATTAGGGTGCTAATCAGAAGAAATAAGAAGGAAGTGAGTTTCATATGTCTAAGAGGGCTTGGGACCTCTTTAAATCATTATTATAGATTCATCATGAAGATGAATGTCTCTAATAGGATTCTTAGAGGTATTATTGATCCAAATGAAGCTTGATTGAAGGAGAGTCATGAAGGATTGCTAGTTTAATGTTGTAGGTGTCTTCAAGATGTTAAGGTATGCCCATTATATAGTTGTAAATATGTTCTATTCTATCTTGAGGATTTATGTGGTATTGTCAAGATACAAATGAGAAATATGTCTAAGTGTGTATACATCATGAAGACAATACATAGTTATACAAAGTGTAAGGGATTATTAAGAGAAATTGATCTATTTATTAGTTCAAAATTTTTGAGTGAAATTTGTGTTTATGTCTCTATTAGTTATGGTAAGTCATTAATAGTCTTAAGTTCCGAGTTATTGTAAAATCCCTACACCATGAGAAGAAATCCTATAAAATGAGTTTAAAGTTGATAAGTAATTTATTGGATATGTGTGATTAGTAGTATGAAAAACAAAGATAAAAATTGTTCTAGACCTTATATGAAGGCTTATATAAGTCTATCAGGTCATAAAAGTTGATAAAAAAAGGTTTCCATAATCTTGTGTGCTTGGAAATGTCATATGAAAGTATATAGGGTTTTAATAGGTATAATAATGTTTCCTGGGCATATCAGAGTTGATTGAGCCCATATTTTTGGTCTCATTCATAGAATTATGACTTGGATGGGTTAAGAGTTATCTTGATAGTCTACATGAAGAACTATGGAGAAGTTATCAAGTCTATGATGACAAGTGAAGACTACAATAGGTTGTATTCAAATCAAAATAATGCTTGAAGAGATCTCTAAGATGAGGAATATACTATAAAAAGTGAGATCATGGAATCAAGTGGTGCTCCTCATGTGCTTAAATGTCTTCATCATATTTTCAAGATGGTTTAGATGCTAAGAATTGGCTAAGAGAGAAAATTTGTGAAGAATAATTCATTCATCCTTTAGATGATGACTTGATTAGACCGTTTAAAGAAGGTGATATAATGCTTTCTAGGTCCTGAAAGTCAAGTTGATATGATATTTAATGGGTTATTTTCCTCTAAATATGTGCAAGAGATAATATAGTATTGATTAAGATTCATAGAGACTATTTGAAAATGGTATAAGCTTGATTAATCAAAGGATTTGAAAAATTTCTATGTTTAGAAGGTGATAGACATGTTTATAAGGTGTATGAGATCAACGAGGTCAAGAATAAAGTTTTAAGCAAGAAATTGGGATGAATGCATGATTATAAGGGTCATCTATTTTTTATGATGGTTCAAAAGTTGTGCCAAGAATAAGTAGGTGATCCAAAGTGTGTTAAGAGTGCTTTTGCATCTTAAGAGAAACAATGATGAAATATAGGTTAGAAAGAGAGTCACCAATAGGTAAATGAGAGGACAACATGATTTGCAAGGTAAAAATTTAAGACCTAATGAGGATGTGTTGAACCAATCCAATGATATCATCAATTGAGGTATGTCATTTTATATTCTTGGAGGTGCTACATGTGATTTGAGGACAAGTAGGTGATTTTGAATTGAAGAATTAGGGTTTCTCAAGTATGTTGACTTGTGTTGAGAAGAAGTATAAATGCTCATTATCCATGAGAGATGAATGTATAAAGGGTACTTGGCTATAAATTTTGTACTAATGCATCACAATAAGGGAAATATCACTATTAGAGAGTTTAATTGTCTATGAAGAGAAAAAAATATGATGCTAAGGTCTGACAGAGCTTCTCAAGGTAGGGGGAGTTGGCGATCATCTCAAATCAGAAGTTCTAGTGTCTAGAAGAACAAGTGAAGACAAGATGATAGTTATTTGTGAAAAATATTTAAAAATATATGTAAGGATAAGGCCATGGTATCATGACAAGGTACTGAGGTCTATGAAGAAAAACTATGAAGCTACAAGATCGTAAAGACTCTTGAAATAGTAGAGGGAGCTTGTATTGACCTTTAAAAAGTATGGAAAGTGTCTAAGAAGATTGTATGGTAGTGCGAATGTTGATTTTAAGTATAATGGATTGTGGAACAAATATTATGCATATGAAGGGTGAAAATGCATGAAAATAAGGTAAAATACTAAAGTGTTGATCAGGACAAAGACAATGAAGTTAAGTATTCTCTAAGGCATGATAACATGGTATGTGGTCTTACCTTTTGTGATTTCAGTTAGATAATGGTGTTATAACCCTAGGGGGATCTATAAGGGATTAAATCATGATATATATGGGCTTTCATGAGCAGTAGAAGTTGGCCTAAATTGTACTAAAGAAGTTGTTTAGGGATCTCATTCCTAAAAGTAGTGTGTAATCATTACATGCCGAGAAAAAGCTAGTTGGTGAGCATGATTAGTTAAGATAGATCAAGAAGAGGTAATCATGATGTTCTAAACTCAGATTCATAATTTTTGGCATGTATGAGTACTTTTCATAGCTTTGATCAAGCATAATATAGTGCTCCTATGATGAAAAGAGGATAAAAATAAGTCAAAGTGAAGTAAAATAGATTGGTATGCTTGATTGAGGAATTTGGTTGATGTTTCAAAAAAAGGTGAACCTAAGAGGATGAATGAAGATGAATATCATTTTCTATAGGTATGCTTTGTCATTAATGTAAAAAGGGGAGAAGAACTAGGTGGTTTTCCATCAATGACAAAGGGGAGATTGTTGGCATGTGAGTATAGGTGTTGTCATTGATGTAAAAGCCCATTAATGAAAAAGAGGATGATGGAAGTATGTTAGAAGGTTCTTAGTATGATGGTGACATAGACATTCAATTTTTTCATGATTGCATGAGTAGATTCATGGAGATTGGTTTGGTTTAGTAAGCCTAGTAAGGTGACCTAACTAGTCTAAGTGATGGTGCTTTTTTGTTTAAGCTACATAGTGGTTTGAAGGGAATGGTAGAGGATGAATAATGTTAGAGAATTTGGAGGCACTTACATGAGATTCATAAGTACAAGTATAGGTTAAAGACCAAATTGTATAGTGCTCATCTAGACCTATCTTGCTCTAGGTGCTTGAGGCATGAGATTTATTTTGAGAGCTATGTAGCTCATGGAAGGCATACGGGGTGTGAGACATGTTATATTAGGTGTGATAGTTCCTTTTAGAGAGCTTATAAGAAGAGTCATGAGTTTTTCATACTTAGTCATGGGGCAAACTAGACTTAATCGTAGTATTTGGAGGCCTAATTAGGCATGATAGTCACTTGCATGTATGTGTGAGATATTGAGATAACTCATGGAGGTATATTATGTTGTTTACATAATGTAGATGCATTTTGGAGAGTTTTTATGCTTGGTTTTAGTATTGGTTCATTTGTCTTGGCCTAGAAACATGCAAAACCTTAAGGCCTAGTCAAGAAAAATGAGACAAGAGATGAAGTTTTATATATATTTAAGACTATATGAGAATTGAATATGTTATTAGGGTGTGTTTTGAGGGTGTGGGAAAAAATTTAGGTTGATATGAAGAATATTTTGCAAGTTATAGTGTTTTTGGCAAAACATGGTGCTTGAGAATGCAAACCTAGTTCTAATTGTGAACTTCGATGCTCGTTGTGAATTTTATATTTTCATGGGCCCATAGGATTTTAGGAATTTTTTTCCATTGAACTAAGAAGATTTAACAAAAATAATGGAGTGGTTTCATCGTCAAGTTTTTATGAACGAATGTTAAGAAGGTAAACTACTTTTTATGAGTTTGAAACCCTAGGTTTAGAGTGGTAGGAGAGATCTTGTTGGTAATTTCCTCGTAATGGATTAATCTTGATAGTATGAGTATTGGAGGTTGTATAAGAATATTTATTTATAGAAATGTATGATAGAAAATGTGATAGTTTGTGGACCCCACTCAAACATGAAAGTTTCTGAAGATATTCAATTTGTGGCAAATTTTCCCATCGAAGGTATTGAATAAATTGACATTGTTTTTAGCTTGGGAGTTTTACTATATGTCCATGGTGGTTTCAGGTCATGGTTGAAATTATATAGGGAAAAGGGTGTCGTATTTATGAATACTAGGCTTTGGCCCTAAAAGGGAAGTTTTTAGTAGTTTCTTAGAATGACCTGGCTGAAGGAATTCCACTTGGAGTTGGAAGGAAAAACAAGATGTTTTGGAAAGTAGATTAAACTAAATTTCCAATCATATATGTTTTGTATCTTGATAAGGTGATTTGATATGTGAAACAACTCAGTTTTGAAGACCAAGTTTGATTATTTTCATGACATGATTTCTTTAGTGACAAAGATTGATGTATAAGTCCCGTGTTTTGGATTAGCTTATGCTTTTATATATTGGAGAGTGAAGATGGATGATTTTTTTCCTAGTGAATGAATTTAGAAGTCTTGAAATTTATAGAAATGGTGCAATATATTTGATCTTCTAAAATGGTTTTCTAGGAAGCTCCATTAGGTGAAGAGGAAAGTAGGTGTGGTTTGTATTTATGGATGTTTCATGAGGTCTAGAAAGCACGAATGTGTTATATAGGTTAGTGAAATTTGTGGATGTTTCATGAGGCCTAACAAGCATGTATGTATTATAAAGGTTGGTGTATTTACAACGAGTGGCTACATAACATAGTCAAGGTGCTATGATGTGATCTTGAGGATGTTTGGTGAAGAATGGTTCTTGGAAGAAGATGTTTTGTTAAGTGAATAGTCCTTCTTGATAGAGTTATGAAGAATTTTATTAGTGAAAGTTAATGTGTGAGCATGTATGATCTTGTTATGATATATTGGACATGTGTGAGGCCTTTGGAGGCTTGAAAAATTATGGTGATGTGTTTGGAGGTCCTTGAGGAGCTTAGTGATGTTGTTTTTAGCCAATTTTAGATTTTTTGGTGTCGTGGTGCTCTTTATGGGGTTGGTGCCTCACTAAATAAATATCTTGTGATGTGCAATATTGTTGGTCATCAAATAGGACTTTACAAAGAGCAACAGCTTAGGGGACAAGAAGTCCCTCCTCTTTAATGGGAGAGGTTCCCTTATTCATAAACAAACTTATTTACAAATATACAAAATATGATTTTCTCGGTTAAACTTGGATATTGCGAAAGTGTCTTTTCTAAAGATCATCAATTACAAAAGGACTCGAGGAATGAGAGTGCGAGAATGAGCAGAAGGAAACATGCGAATTATAGATAAGCAGAGTAATTCTTTATGTATACGAAGTTACAATAAATTGAAAACAAGATCATTCGTATCGTATAAATAAGATGGAATTTAAAGACACAAAGTTCTGTAAATAACATCTGCCAGAACAAAAAGTTCCTTAATGTAACATAGATTCGTTAATCAAGGACACAAAGTTCCTTCTTGGTTATACAAGATCACCATGAATTGCAAAGTTGAAGAGTATGCAATTAGCGAGACTAACAAACAAGAAATAAATGATCTTCACAAAAATTAAACGAAAGCTCAGAGATAACGGAGATTAGATAGACAAAGAATGGAAAGCCCTTTTGTATTGATTTCTTTGTGATCTATTTACACTTTCAGAAAATATGCCGAGTTCTTCCTCTCTTGAAGAATGGCGTAGAGAGGCCATTATATACCTTACAAATCAGTTACTCTTCAGAATCGCTTTTTTAACCAAGAAAAGTTAAGGACTGCCAACCGCAATACCTCAACTTCTTACAAAGAAAACGGAAAAAGAAAGGGAAGAAGAGAAAAGAATAAGGAGAAGAAGACAGGTGGTCAGTTACTGGGAGGGACCCACTGACTTCAAAATCTGCTGCCTGAATTTCTTCAACGCCTCAGCTATGTCTCTGCCACGAGGGACTGACGTGTTGGCCACAGACTGAGTCCAAAATCCAAGACACTTCTCCATCTCTTTATCAAAATCGACATGAGTATGATAATCTTTATTTGCTTCTTCGATGGCAGATTGAAGAGAGCAAATATCCTTCATTTTCTCCTCGAGATAGAACTTTCCTTGAATAAGTTATCTTTGACAAAAGCTCGAATTGAGCTTTGATTTCTTGCAAGGAAAGGGGCATACCAGAAGTTTCATCTTGAAGATGACAGTGTATGTCTTTGAAAGCAGAGACCACCAGTGTCTTGAAAGCTTCACCCTTCTGCCAGCTGTTCTTCAGTTCTCCCAAAGCCTCCTCCAAGACTTTGATCTTCCACTCCACGCTGTAAACCCAAGATTTTGATAGATTATCCTTTGCATCATCAAAAACCTTATTCGCCAGTAAGATGTTCTCATCTGTCTGTCCCATAAGGCGGAGGTCTACTATGCAACTGCTCCAGAGTTTGAGCTCTTTATCCATGATCCCGATAGTAGAGGACAACTTCTGTTGCAAATTGTTCACTTTTCCATGGAGTTTAAAAGCTTCATCGATGAAGTTCAACCCTGCAACAAGCATATCATCCACCATGGCTTCCATAGCTCTGCCATAGACGGAATACTTGTGCATGTCTTTGATACTCTGTACTTCATCTTGGCTCAAAATTACAGGTGGTGGAAGAGTGGTCAACGGAGTAGGGTCCAAAACTTTGTCCTTAGACAAAAGAGACTTGATGAAGCCTGTGAGAATTTGGGCCTGTTCTTCCAACTGTTCAATAGTTTGCTACCCTTTCTCTACCCTCCCAATGACTCGTGTGACCATTTCCTGGAGGTTGTGGATCTCACCTTCAGGAGTAGACTCTCCCATTGGAATTCTTGAGAGCTCTAAGTCAGATGACTGTAAGTCCCGCTCGATTTGTCTACCAGTAAGCTTAGTAATCTCCAGAATTGCTGACCTTGAGCATCGACACTATTCTCGGAGGTGGTTCGGCTTTTGGCACGAGAAGGAGTGGTGCCCAACAAGGTCACGCGACAAAGATCAAAGTTTGGCCCCGAGCTCGAGAGGAAGATTTCCTCTTTCAACTTGTCAACAAGAGGTCGAACCCATGCAAAAGAAGAAGAGGAAGCATCGGGAGGGGCGAGAGTACCAAGAGACATAGAGCTCTTGACGCTCAAGGCTCGCATGCATGGTTGTGGTCTCAAGTTGAGATGTGAGTGGGGCGCCTGAGGCAATTGTTGCGAAGAATCAATAACACTTGGAAGTTCAAGGTGCTTTGGACCTCTTTTTTTCTTATTAGTTGGGTCTTCGTGAGCATTTGCAGGCTGGCACTTCACTCTCTTCACTTTCACTGAGAACAATGATGTTCTCTGGTCCCATAGGCACTTCTACCTGCTTTCTTTGAGGGTCATTTTCCACAGGCTCCTTCTTAACCTCCTTGAGTTTCTTCTGGTACACTTGAGTGGATGAAGAAGGAGTGGAAGCTGCAGGTCCTTGTGTTGATGAGGCAGGTGGGGTTTGCACTGGTGTTTCTGACCTAGGAATTGATGCCTCTCTCCTTGGTGTTGAAACATCCTTGGAAGAGGATTCTCCTGAGTGCCTTCTGAGCTCTCGAACTTTCCTGTCAAACCAGACCTTAGTCCTGACTAATACTGGAGCAAGGATCTCAGCCAGATCATCTTTTCTTTCTGTTCCAATCCAAGTCCTCCAAGGGGGTGTGCTTAATCACAGTGTCATACTCATATGAGTATAGATCATAATTGTCATCCCGAGTCCTTCGGGAACTTGGTACAAGCCGAGTTCTTGGATCAATGCGGGAGAACCCGCCACAATGCCTTCTCCCGGCCTCAAAATCATCTCGCATAGTCAGCCTAGTAGTCTTCTGTATCTGCCCTATGATGGTAGATTATCTTGATGTTCTGTTCAATGAACTTCTTCAAGTCGAAGCAGTTCTTGGCTTGAAGAAATGAACGTGATAGGGACCAGGGGCTCTCTCTATGTTCTCGTAAGCGTCCCAAGGCTATTTTACAAGTGTAATTTCCCAAAGAGATGGGAAAGTGCAAACCGGAAATATTCTTGTCTCTCGCAGGTTCTCGTGTAGTTTGTCTAATTTCCTGCATACTTCAATCAAATCCATCTTATCATTGCAGAACATGGGAAGTCGCAGAGGGTGCTCGATAGCCTAAGCAAGTCCGATATAGGAGAATTTTCTAAATTGTATGAAATAAGCATCGTAGCGTGATATCGATTCATGGCTTCGTCGAGAAAATCTCCTGGCAGATATCACCTTCGAAAGCAAAATTTGACCATGTACATGGTGAAAGCGCATTGACCCTTTCTCTCGAAATTACTATTGCACTGGTCTCCGTGGTAAATCATGGGCGGTAGGCATATACTGGATCATCTTTGTGAGCGTCAATGTAGGAAAAACCAAACCATTGCCGTGACGCTGCCAGGGTATACATCAGGTAAGAAGTCATGTAGAACTTCTTCGTTTGCATACATTGGACAGCTGCTCTACCAAATTCATGCTGATGATCTCTGCCCAGTTGATATTTTGCGTTCCCTCGCACACCATGCTGATGAGCGGGCACATCCAGAAGTGAAATTCGTTGGTAGAGGGAAAACCCATAACCCGAGCCAGTAGAATTATAAAGTCAGACAATTCTTCATTAAAATCTACCCGGAAAAGAGTTTTGGACAGGCGAGAGGCTCCTTCTTAGGGTTCTTCAGCCAGGACTTCGCCACCCGTGCCTTGTATTTGTCGCTATCTTGATTGAACAGAGCCTGTGCTTGATCCCGGGAAATGACTATGGCATTATCCATCTCTGGGATTCTCAGTGCGGTACTAATGGTAGCAGCGTCCAGCTTGGTGATGAGTTCCCCGTGTATATTGGTTAATTCACTGGAAACAGGGTCGAAGTGAGCTCCACATGAAAGTACAATATCAGCGCACTGTACCGAGATCGGGAAACCTCCAGCAAAAGCCAAACCGCTATCGTGAATCATTTGTGCCATTGGTGTAGGGTTTGCATCTGCCACCCTCGCCCAAAAATCCCCAAAGTCAAGATGCCGAGCTTCACTGTCCCCAATATTGGGATGGCAGATTCTAGTGGTGAAATTTGTTCTTGTCCTCGAAATTTGATCTTCATATTGATAAGAACAGAGCTGCAACCTAAACTCGGGAAGGAATTACAGAGAAAAGGGATACACGCGCAGGGAATTAGATTGCAAGGGTTCGAGCAAGGATAGCATGGAAACAATGTGAAAAATGCAAAGGGGGTTTGCTCGTTATATAGCCATTTAGGAGAGAGAAAGGCCATGAATGCGCATTTAATACATACCCACCAATTTAAATAAGCCGGATATTCAGGTAGAGCGGCAAAAACTAGCACGAACGACACTTGGTTCATTAGGGACATGTGAGACGCGAATGCGCGAAACACGCGGCTCGGCCGATTCGGGCGAAGCGGGGAAAAGATGCACAAATGCCTTTTGGGACACGCGTGACAAAAGTGTGCGAAGTCACGCAATTCGGGTGGATCGGGCGAAAAGGTTACAATGGGTCCGAATTTTTGGGACATTTGGGACGAAAATGCGTGAAGTCGCGGTTCGGGCGAATCGGCCAAAAATGGAACAACTTGCACAATTTGACTTGGGACATCTGCGAAGGTGATTCAGCCTGTGTTTTAAAAAAGGAACAACTTGCCTGATTCGATTTGACTTGGGACATTTGGGACAAAAGTTTGACGGGCCCGAAAAAGGAACGAATTTGGGAAATCGGCCGATTGGGAACAAAACGCACTTTTGAACTCGGGGACATGCGGGACAAAAATGTCCGACAGTTCCCGAAAAACACACAAAATGACCCAAAACTACAGATTTTTTTAATTTCATGACTTTTAACAATTTCAAAGACAACAGAGAAGACACTCAAACTCAAAATTTTGAAAGTTCACTTTCTTTAAGAGCAGGGAGTTTTGAGTGGACAACAAGCTGCTCCTTAACTGGGATGACTTGGCATAAATTCAAGGAATGAGACAAGGAAAGAACTTAGACAAACTCGGGAAGCAGCTATCAATACCTTATCCATTGGGCAACGGAGGCAAAAAGCAGACCAATACAGAGGACAACACACCAAAACAAAAAGGAAAGAAAAGCAAAAACGCTGTACATAAAATACAAGGGACTCCCTAATCACCTAGGACTTGAACAACTTGAGGTACTGCCCACTATAAGGAAGTGGGAGAGGAGAACCATCCATGTAATCAAGATAAAAGGAATTCTTACCAGCAAAGTGTCTGATCTTGAAAGGTCCGAGCCAAAGGGAATCAAACTTGCCATGGCTGCCACGAGGTTCATGCCTTTTATCCCATAACAACACAGTGTCTCTAACTTGGAAATCTCTGAACCTAGCTTTCTTGTCAAACAGGACCTTTACCTTTTCTTTGGTGAATAGATATCCGAGCAAAGACCTCAATCATCCTCATTTAGTTTGTGAAGGTACATAATTCTCTTATCCAAAGCATCACTAAAACTAGTATCTTCAATGGCCTTCATTAGATGCAAGGCTGGTAGTTCCACTGTTACTGGCAGTTGAGCTTCTACTCCATATACCACTTGAAAAGGGGACATTCCAATAGCTCTCTTTGGTGTAATCCTGTCTACCCAAAGAGCATCATAGAGCTTCTTGTGCCAATTTCGTTGAGACTCATTTACTAATTTCCTTATAATAGTCACCAAATTTTTATTAGTGGATTCTGCTTGCCCATTCCCTTGAGGATAGTAATCAAGAATGAGCCAGGAGATGCCATACCCGTGGCAAAATCCATTATCTCGGTTGAAGAGAAATTCAAAGCATTATCTCATTACAATCTTATTAGGTACACCATACCTTACCAAGATGTTCTCTTTGATGAAGTTTGCACACCACTTCGTAAGTAGTACTCTTCACCGGAATAGCTTCTACCCATTTGGTGAAATAGTCAAGTGGCAGTTAGTACATGAGTATGACCAGCACTAGAAGCAGGATTAAGTGTTCCAATGAAGTCCAAACCCCACTGTTGAAAAGGTTCTTCAATTACAACTGGCTTAAGAGGCAAAGAGGCCAATTTGGGTCTTCCCACGAAGGTCTGACAAGCCTCACATTTATCAACCCACTTGGATGCATCTTTGAACAAGGAAGGCCAGTAATATCCTCCACGGAGTATCTTATGAGCCGTAACCATTGATGAATAGTGCCCTCCACATGCCTGATCATGAAAAGCTGAGAGCAACTTTCTCTGCTGTTCCTTGTCCACACACTTCAAAAATCTCCCATCTAACCCACGCTTGAACAAGGCATTTTCCCACAATACATATTGCACTGACCTCAATTTAATAGTCCTCTTTTCTTTGGTAGTTAAATGAGAGGGGCATTCCCCATAGGTGAGAAAATGGGCAATGTCAGCATACCATTCATCAACCGAGCTAAGGAACATGTAACGGTAGAAGGTCAACTTTCTCCTCCAAAGAACTCATGTTTAGCTCCTTCAAAGAATGAGCTCACAAAGGCCTTTTCCACGAACCAAAACTTGGTTGGTTTGATGTCAATGTCATACTCTTGGACCTTAAGCAACCTGGGGCCTCTCTCTGATCCAAATTCTTCTTTGTGTGAGAATTGACTTAACAACAGATATGCAGGGACCAACACCATGGAATGAGAGTTGAGGATGTAAAAGTGAAACTGCTTGACAGCTTTAACCACTGCAAAAGCATGTTTCTCCATCATGGTGTATTTCAACTCATGATCTTTCGGAATATAGCTCATGACCACAATTGGGAGCTCATGCTCATTAGAGTCTTTTTGAGTCAAAACATCAGCTAAGGTATTATCTGTGGCATAACAATAGATAATAAAATCTTTGTTGAAATCAGGACAGGCTAAAACAGAGTTTTAGCGATAGCTCTCTTAATACCTTCAAAGGATTCCTTTCCTTCAGAAGACCAACCAAATGTTTGCTTCCCTTTCATCATCTAGAGAAATATTCAAAGTTAACTCTGCAAAATCGAGGATGAACCTTCTTAAAAAATTGATCTTACCAAAGAAAGAGTGAACACCCTTTTTACTTGTTGGGAGAGGAATTTGCTGGATAGCTTGTACTCATTCAGGATCAATCTTAATACCATCTTTGGAAATGATGTGCCCTAATAACTTTCCCTCTGTGACACAAAAGATAGATTTTTTAGGATTCAAAGAAATCCCATGCTCTCTGCATCTTAGCAGAACTGTCTCCAGGTGATCAAAATGATCCGCTCTTGTTTTGGAAAACACTGTCAGGTCATCAAGATATATGACAATACACTTCCCTTTCAAACTTCCAAAAGCCAGATCCATAGCTCTCTGAAAAGTGGCACCAGCATTAATAAGCCCAAAAGGCATTCTCTTGTAAGCAAAGGTACCCCAAGGAGTAGTGAAAGCTGTTTTGTGTTGATCTGTAGTATCAACCTCTACCTGATTATATCCCGAGAATCCGTCAAGCATAGATAACATTTCAGATCCTGTTACTACTTGCAAGACCTGATCCATCATAGGCAAAGGATAATTATCTTTCAAAGAAGCCTGATTCAGGTTCCTGAAATCAACACAGATGTGGATCTCACCATTTTTCTTCCTAACAGGCACAATATTTGCAATCCATGTTGAATGGTGAATGGGAAAATGATTTTAGCCTTCAACAACTTCGTATTTCCCCCGAAAGATGGTGTCACTATTTTGGGGTTGTATTGCCTCTGTTCGCTTGAAAGGCTTAATTCCGTGCTTAAGAGGAATAGAGTGCGTGCATATCTTTTGGTTTGAAAGCTTTCAAATCTTCATAAGAATAAGCGAGAACATCCTTATACCTCTTTAAAAGATCAATTGATTTTCCTCTCTCATCTCGCTATGCAACATTTTCCAATATTCACTAGCTTAGGGTCATAGAACTCCCAATATTAATCTTGTCATGTTCACTGATTGCCGAGGTCCACCAGGCTCTGCACTTCACATACCCGTCATGTTTATCAAATAGTTCCTCTAAACTCACCAACCCTTTAGGAATCTTGTTTCCTTTGAGATTGATGCATCCATCCCGATCTGCTTTCTTCCCTTGGGTGACTGCTTTGTCAAATGGCACACTCTCATGAGGTGGGTTGTCACTTCCCTCAAAATACAGCTTGTTCAAAATTACCCTTGAGTTCCAGGAAGGAAAGCAAGTGTTGATCATCATTGAAAACTTGCCGCTTATTGGTATTATCGGTACACTAGGCCGATGGACCATCTCAATGGTGAACTTATCCCGAGAGAAGTCGAGATGAGGAATCGTGAGTGACCACGAGATCTAGTGAATCAGCCTGCTGCTTTCCTTTCACGCTTTGAACATCCCTAGGTATTGCCTCAATGGAGAAAGCGTCAAGAAATTCAATGGAATCCCAAACTTGATTCCTGGTAATGTTTCAAATTCCCATTTTTACTTGAAAAAGGTTTCGACTTGCTTTACAATCAATTCTACATCACCACGAGCCGTGAAGATTCTTTATACCTTGTTCTTTGGCCACTTGCGGTACCAAGAATGAGAGCCTTATACTCTGCTGTATTATTAGTATTTTCTAACCGCAACTTGAATGAAAAAGGATGTAGTCTTCCTTCAGTGACACCAAAGAGGGCACCAGCTCTGAACCACCGAGGAACAACTTCCACAAACTCTAAAATCTAAATACCATTAGGATCTTTAGGAGACACTTTGGGGAGTCGAATTTCATCAGGGGACATAATCATGTAGTTACCATGTCCCATATCCTCATAGAGTATTTGTGCTTTAGGATCATCCGTTTTCTGCACAATATACTCAGATTGCTTCTCAGGCATCAGCTTCTTCATTTGTCCATTAATAGGTACGAGTGCATGTGACCAGTCCATTTGGATTTCTCCACCCACATCTTTGCAGAAGTTCCTACTTAGAAACATCCCATATGAAGGAGGGATATCGGCTACCAAGATGGTAGCCAACACTTTCTTTTCAGGAAAACCAGCAAAAGCCACTTGTGCATCTTTAATTCTTTCGACCAGGGGCACTTCTTTACTCTCCATGGAGTAACAAGATCCATAAGTGCGTGTGAGGGTCAAGCCTAAAGCATGAGATACTTTAGCAGGCATCACATTATCTGAGGCTTTGGAATCTATGACACAATTACTGAGCCTATGGCCAGCTATAAGAAGTGTTACATAAAAAGGCTTGATTTTTTCATTGGGCGAGGTGACAGCGGCTACCAGACTAGGCTGTGGTGCAGAAGAAGGAGTGGGCAAAAGACCTTTAGAGGTGGTCTTAGAATGGGAATTGACAAAGTGAATCATTTTAGCAAAAGCTTTGGGATGGGTTTGATAATACTCAGCCTTTGAGATTTGGACCTTGGTCTTTTTCGTGTGATCAACAATATCAAAGGACCCGTAATGGACGGGCCATCATCATTTGAGACCCTAGGTCTATCAACTTTAGGGGAAAAAGAAGGAGCAACTTTAGTAGTAGGATTGATAGGACTCACCTTTGGCGTAGACAAAGTAGGGATAGAGATCCTCTTTTTGCAATTACGAGAATAGTTGCCAACCGCTCCTTAGATTTCTTGATGGGTCATGGTCACCTTCTCCTCTAATTTGTCTCGCTTATCGAGTCATGACAGAAATGATTCGCTATTCATGTCCTGCTACCACTTCATCATAGTCATCCCCATCATCAATGCCCTCAAAGGTGGTGAAGAAATTTACTCGAGATCCCTCAAGTTCGCCTCGCTTCATCATCAACTTCTTCCATAAACTCCTCGCAAGCTTCATCATCCTCATCATCATCCGCTCTTCCACTTCGCAGTCACATTGACAAGGACTTTAACAGGAGGTCCTTCAAGTGCTAGTATTGTTTGAGAAGCGTGCAAACGATTTCCTCGGCTGGAAATTCCTCCTGGAACATCTCGCATAAGGAGCATGTTGAGCCAATTGTTTCTTTATAGCAATGAGATCATTAGCAAGTTTTTGAACTAATGGATCAAGATTTGGTCCAGGGTGGAGGAGGAAGAAGCAAGTAATTAGATTTGGAAGGGTCTCTCCTCAACTTCCCGACATGATCGATCGTCCTCGACACTAACAACGAAGAGTTTGATCTTCCACCAATGTTGCGAGATTAGCCCTTCTCAGCGCATAGCTAACTTTAGGCATTTGGGCATTTAGGAAGAAACATTTTTGGATTTGATCAATAGGTTGAGTATTTACCGAATTTTATTAATTAGCCTGTTGAATCGGGCCACAAATTCTCTCATGGGCTCTTGTGAATCTTTCTTTATTTGAGAGATTTGAGCTAGCAAGGCATGCACATCTTCTGCTGGTTTGAAACGGTTTTCAAACCTAGTTCTCATGGTGTCCCAGCTAGTGATAGTGCCAGCCGGAAGGTGATAGAACCAATCAAAGAAGATTATCTTGTAAGGTCTCAATGAACAAATCTCATGGAGACGTCTTCATGTTCAACTCCCAGGACTCCACACGCAACAATGAAGGCTACGATGTGTTCATCAGGATGCACTTTGCCATCACCTTTGAACTTAGGAAAGTTCTTCCGGTTACCTCTGGGTAACTCATGCAAAGGCTGAGGAAGAGCAAGGGGCCCGACACGATGACCCCAGTGGCAATGGTACCGCCATTCTTGAAAAAAAAACGGCTTGGAGAGGAACCGCAACACCAAAGCAAGAATCAAAGCTCAAAGATTAGGACTAGCGGGCTCAAGGAACACCACTCGTAGGATTCCTATCTTCAGCCGGGTGGGGTGCTTATTGAACGAGTTCTTCTATTTGTTGTCGAAGGGAAAGGAAAACCCTGCTGCTCCAAAATCTGAAACTGAGAATCTTCAATACCAAGGGCCCTCCTCCCTCGAGTAAAATGCGGAGTCACCAGATCAAAAGATGATCAAAAATTACAGAACTGGAATATGATTTTCCCCAGCGGAGTCGCCAAAAACTGTTGGTCGTCAAATAGGACTTTACGAAGAGCAATAGTCAGGGGACAAGAAGTCCCTCCTCTTTAATGGGAGAGGTTCCCTTATTCAGAAACAAACTTATTTACAAATATACAAAATATGATTTTCTGGTTAAACTTGGATATTACGAAAGTGTCTTTTCTAAAGATCATCAATTACAAAAGGACTGAGGAATGAGAGTGCGAGAATGAGTAGAAAGGCAACATGCAGAATTATAGATAGCAGAGTAATTCTTTATGTATGCGAAGTTACAATAAATTGAAAACAAGATCATTCGTATCGTATAAATAAGATGGAATTTAAAGACTCAAAGTTCTGTAAATAACATCTGCTAGAACACAAAGTTTCTTAATGTAACACAGATTCATTAATCAAGGACACAAAGTTCCTTCTTGGTTATACAAGATCACCATGTATTGCAAAGTTGAAGAGTATGCAATCAGCGAGACTAACAAACTAGAAACAAATGATCTTCACAAACATTAAACGAAAGCTCAGAGATAACGGAGATTAGATAGACAAAGAATGGAAAGCCCTTTTGTATTGATTTCTTTGTGATCTATTTACACTTTCAGAAAATATGCCAAGTTCTTCCTCTCTTGTAGAATGGCGTAGAGAGGCCATTATATACCTTACAAATCAGCATTACTCTTAATAACGCTTCTTTTAACCAAGAACAGCTTAAGGACTGCCAACCGCAATACCTCAACTTCTTACAAAGAAAATGGAAAAGAAAGGGAAGAAGAGAAAAGAATAAGGAGAAGACGACAGTGGCCATTCTTGGAGGGACCCACCGACTTCAAAATTTGCCGCCCGAATTTCTTCAACGCCTCGCCTATGTCTCTGCCACGAGGACCGACGTGTTGGCCACAGACTGAGTCCAAAATCCAAGACACTTCTCCATCTCTTTATCAAAATAGACATGAGTATGATAATCTTTATTTGCTTCTTCGATGGCAGATTGAAGAGAGCAAATATCCTTCATTTTCTCCTTAGAGATGGAACTTTCCTTGAATAAGTTATCTTTGACAAAAGCTCTGAATTGAGCTTTGATTTCTTGCAAGGAAAGGGGCATACCAGAAGTTTCATCTTGAAGATGACAGTGTATGTCTTTGAAAGCAGAGACCACCAGTGTCTTGAAAGCTTCACCCTTCTGCCAGCTGTTCTTCAGCTCTCCCAAAGCCTCCTCCAAGACTTTGATCTTCCACTCCACGCTGTAAACCCAGGATTTTGATAGATTATCCTTTGCATCATCAAAAACCTTATTCGCCAGTAAGATGTTCTCATTTGTCTGTCCCATAAGGCGGAGGTCTACTATGCAACTGCTCCAGAGTTTGAGCTCTTTATCCATGATCCCGATAGTAGAGGACAGCTTCTGTTGCAAATTGTTCACTTTTCCATGGAGTTTAAAAGCTTCATCGATGAAGTTCAACCCTGCAACAAGCATATCATCCACCATGGCTTCCATAGCTCTGCCATAGACGGAATACTTGTGCATGTCTTTGATACTGCTTCATCTTGGCTCAAAATTACAGTGGTGGTGGAAGAGTGGTCAACGGAGTAGGGTCCAAAACTTTGTCCTTAGACAAAAGAGACTTGATGAAGCCCGTGAGAATTTGGGCTGTTCTTCCAACTGCTCAATAGTTTGCTACCCTTTCTCTACCCTCCCAATGACTTGTGTGACCGTTTCCTGGAGGTTGTGGATCTCACCTTCGTGGAGTAGACTCTCCCATTGGAATTCTTGAGAGCTCTAAGTCGATGACCTGTAAGTCCCGCTTCCGATTTGTCTCACCGTAGGCTTAGTAATCTCCGGAATTGCGGACCTTGAGCATCGACACTATTCGGAGGTGGTTCTCGGCTTTTTGGCACGAGAAGGAGTGGTGCCCAACAAGGCCGCGACAAAGATCAAAGTTTGGCCCGAGAGCTCCGAGAGGAAGATTTCCTCTTCAACTTGTCAACAAGAGGCGAACCCATGCAAAGAAGAAGAGGAAGCATCGGAGGGGCGAGAGTACCAAGAGACATAGAGCTCTTGATGCTCAAGGTTTGCATGGTTTGTGGTCTCAAGTTGAGATGTGAGTGGGGCGCCGGAGGCAATTGTTGCGTAAGAATCAATAACACTTGGAAGTTCAAAGGCTCTGACCTCTTTGTTCTTATTAGTTGGGTCTTCGTGAGCATTTGCAGGGGTGGCACTTCACTCTCTTCACTTTCACCGAGAACAATGATGTTCTCTGGTCCCATAGGCACTTCTACTTGCATTATTTGAGGGTCATTTTCCACAGCCCTTCTTAACCTCCTTGAGTTTCTTCCGGTACACTTGAGTGGATGAAGAAGGAGTGGAAGTCATGAGCCCTTGTGTTGATGAGGCAGGTGGGGTTTGCAGACTCGGTGTTTCGACCTAGGAATTGATGCCTCTCTCCTTGGTGTTGAAACATCCTTGGAAGAGGATTCTCCCGAGTGCCTTCGAGCTCTCGAACTTTCCTGTCAACCCATACCTTAGTCCCGACTAATCTCGGAGCAAGGATCTCACCGGATCATCTTTTTCTTTCTGCTCCAATCCAAGTCCTCCAAGGGGGTGTGTGCTTAATCACAAGTGTCATACTCATATGAGTATAGATCATAATTGTCATCCTGAGTCCTTCGGAACTTGGTACAAGCTGAGTTCTTGATCAATCTGCAGGAGAACCCGCCACAATGCCTTCTCCTCGGCCTCAAAATCATCTCGCATAAATCACCTAGTAGTCTTCAGATCTCGCCTATGATGGTAGATTATCTTGATGTTCTGTTTCAATGAACTTCTTCAAGTCGAAGCGTGTTCTTGGCTTGAAGAAATGAACGGTGATAGGGACCAGGCTCTCTATGTTCTCGTGCGTCCCAAGGCTATTTTACAAGTGTAATTTCCCAAAGAGATGGGAAAGTGCAAACCGGAAATATTCTTGTCTCTCGCAGGTTCTGTGTAGTTTGTCTAACTACTTGCATACTTCAATCAAATCCATCTTATCATTGCAGTAACATGGGAAGTCGCAGAGGGGTGCTCGATAAATGGTAAGTCTGATATAGGAGAATTTTCTCGAATTGTATGAAATAAGCACCGTAGCGTGATATCGATTCATGGCTTTGTCGAAAAATCTCCTGGCAGATCACCTTCGAGTAGCGACCACGTACATGGTGAAAGCGTCATTGACCCTTCTCAAATTACGATTGCTGGTCTCTGTGGTGAATCATGCGGGCGGTGAGGCATATACTCGATCATCTTTGTGAGCGTCAATGTAGGAAAACCAAACCATTTCCTGACGCTGCCGCTGTGGTATACATCGTAAGAATTCATGTAGAACTTCTTCGCTTCACTGTATATCGACAAAATGCTCTACCAAATTCATGCCATGATGATCTCGCCCAGCTTGATATTTTGCGTTCCTCGCACACCATGTCGCCGATGAGCGGGCACATCCGTAAGTGAAATTCGCTTTGTAGAGGGCAAACCCATAACCCGAGCGAGTAGAATTATAAAGTCGACAATTCTTCATTAAAATCTACCCGAAAAGAGTTTTAGACAAAGCGAGAGGCTCCTCTTCTTAGGGTTCTTCACTAGACTTCGCCACCCGTGCCTTGTATTTGTCACCGTCTTGGTCAACAGAGCTCGTGCTTGATCCCGAGAAACGACTATGGCATTATCCATCTCTCGGGATTCTCATGGTACTAATGGCAATGATCCAGCCATGGCGATGAGTTCCCGTGGATATTGGTTAATTCACTGGAAACAGGGTCGAAGTGAGCTCCACACGAAAGTACAGTATCAGCACACTGTACCGAGATCGGGAAACCTCCGAAAAAGCCAAACCGCTATCATGAATCATTTGTGCCATTGGTGTAGGGTTTGCATCTGCCACCCTCGCCCAAAATCCCCAAAGTCAAGATGACGAGCTTCACTTGTCTCCAATATTGGGGACGGCAAATTCTAGTGGCAAAATTTGTTCTTGTCCTCGAATTTGATCTTCATATTGAAAATGTGAGCCGCAACCCAAACTCGGGAAGGAATTACAGAGAGAAAAGGGATACACGCGCAGGGAATTAGATTGTAAGGGTTCGAGCAAGGATAGCATGGAAACAATGTGAAAATGCAAAGGGGTTTACTCGTTATATACTGTTTAGGAGAGAGAAAGGCCATGAATGCGCATTTAATACATACCCACCAATTTAAATAAGCCGGATATTCGGGTAGAGCGGAAAAAACTAGCAAGAATGACACTTGGTTCATCAGGGACATGTGAGACGTGAATGCGCGAAACACGCGGCTCGACCGATTCGAGCAAAGCGGGAAAAAGACACACAAATGCCTTTTGGGACATGTGGGACAAAAGTGCGCAAAGTACGTGATTCGGGGTGGATCAGGCGAAAAGGTTACAATGGGTCCGGAAAATTTTGGGACATTTGGGATGAAAATGCGCAAAGTACGCGGTTTGGGCGAATCGGCCGAAAATGGAACAACTTGCACAATTTGACTTGGGGGGACATGAAATGGCACGCGATTCGGTGTGTTTCTGGCCGAAAAAGGAACAACTTGCCCGATTTGACTTGGGACATTTGGGACAAAAGTTCCGATGGGCCTGAAAAAGGAACGACTTCAGGGAAATCGGCCGATCGGGAACAAACGCACTTTTGAACTCGGGACATGCGGGACAAAAATGTTCGACAGTTCCGAAAACACACAAAATGACCCAAAACTACAGATTTTTTTAATTTCACGACTTTTAACAATTTCAGCACAACAGAGAAGACACTCAAACTCAAAATTTTGAAAGTTCACTTTCTTTAAGAGCAGGGAATTTTGAGTGGAGAACAAATATTCACTTGAGTACTTTATTGTGAGTAATATCAACAAAGGTTTTCAAAGTGGGTTTTCTTCCCTTGAGGGGTTCCCACTTATATCTTGTGTCCTTATGTACTTCTTCTTGTTTATGCTATTGTGGATGGTTATTTCTCATTTTGAGATCTCATTAATACATGTTGAATGCTTAATCACGTATGAAAGTTGAATTGAAAATTTTCAAATGTTTTAAAGGACTAATTCACCCCATCACTCCATTGTGCTTCTAACATGATGAGGAAAAATTGTTATTTGTTTCCATGCTATTATAAATCACTTATATGTATGGATTATAATTCCTTTTGTATAAAAAGGTGACTTGGAATGTTTCCCTACTTAATATTAAGGTGGAGTATTGGATTTTGTAATATTAAGCGGAAACCATTTTTATTAAAACCCGCCAAAGACTAAAAGTTGTGGCTTATAACTTATGTTTAAAACATAAGATAATAGGATCCCATACCATGTCAAAGGATGTTTAAATTAAAATTATAAGAGTGACCCATGAAACGGGCCACCTGCCTTGTATAAAACAAGGTGATCTCATTTGATACTCAAGTTATGGGAAGTAATAATTATTTATGTGAGTATGTATATGTGACCAAAAGTATGGAACATAATGCAAAAGACACGAGCTTGATATTTGCACTTGATAAAATATTTTTAACAATTTATAATTCCTTTTATAAGGTGTAACTATAGGGGATCCACCAAAAATAGTGGGAGTGTTGGGTGAAATTCAATTCTCAATAAAGATAAGTGATATTTTTAGTGGGTTTTTTACCGAAAAGGTTTTCCCACTTAAATCTTGTGTTTAGTGTTCATTTGTAATTTGTTATGAGATCTTTACATTAAATGATAATGCAATATGTGATTCGTAATATATGTTTAATTCATTATAATTTTTATGCAATCGTAAAATATAGTCCTTGGAAAATTCTTGGTGGTTGATATTTTTTACGTTTATTATTTATCCTGTGTTTCCTAACAAAGATGCCACTTCGATGAATTAGAAGAGAGTTAAGAATAATCATCCTAAATAATCATAAATATGATGAAGGGAAGTGGATTCCACTCTTATTGTCTATTGATTCTTGGGTAACTATGAGACCTCCATCATTTGGTTAGTACAAGGTGAAAAGAAGGCATGAAAGGAGTTTTTAGAGGGTTTAAAACAAATGAAAGTGGCCAAAAAGTAGTAAAGGTAAAATTCACACATATCTATGAAAGAAATGATATGAAGAAATTATTAATTAAAAAATGTCGACTTCCCATAAATTCAAAGTAATTGTGAGTATTGAATTTTAATTATTCTACAAAATATCTTATATATATATATATATATATATGTTTTTCTATGTTTATGTTTGAAGTTCTCAATAAAATCTATTTATAATGTTTCTTTAAGTTTATGTATATTGAAGTGGAGGAATGTAAAAAAATGAGTACATTAGTAGAACATTTGATGTTAATTATTGTGAAATTGGAATACAATTTTATGAAGGTTTTGTCATGATAAATGTCTAGCATGAAAAATTGAATTCATTTCCATGACAACTAAGCCCACACTAAAAATCCTTGAATCGGGTAATGTAAACCTACCCTCTAACCAATTGTTGACTATATAAATCCCATCATGGCCAAGAGGGATGTGATAAATGTATTTTTAAAGTGTGTTTCATGTGTAGGTAAGTTGGTGGGAAGCAATTCATGGATTCATTTTGATCCACTTTGAAAGAACTACTCCCATATGCCCAAAATGCATATATTTAGGGTTTTGGCACCTAGTAAGAACCTTCCATGGATAAACCAAGAAGAGATAATGAATCCAAGTAGTGTGTGATAGAGATATGATATCATCAGAGGAATTTTAGGAAAGTTTTGCAAGGAAAATAGGTTTAGGAACAAGCTATGCAACACCAAACAATTAATAGCATGGTCTAGAGAAATGAAAGTAATAAACACACTAATGGGATTGTTTTGAATGGTTAAGGAGCCTCAGGATATTTTTTTAAGTGAAAAAATACTAATTAGAAATATAATAATGCATACTTCACATTGCAAAAGGTTTTGGGAGATTCTACTATCTGGATTTTAAGATATTCACCCGAAAGTGCAGATGAATATCCCTAATATTGATGAGGATTTGAATGAGCATTCCATAGTTACATGAATATTTGAGGAATGATTAAAATACAATGATGACATATTAAATATCCTCTTTACTCAAAATGTGTTTTTTTCCCTTTTCATCATCATACTTTTCAAGTATTAGTCACTTTCACCGCGCACAAGCTCGAGAAGAATAAAAAAGGGGGTAAATTTCCAATTGCAAGTATAATTGGATCTTGAAACGTATGGGAATGATATCAAGTATACATTTTTGAGTAAAAATGATATACATTTTCCTAGCTAACTCTTAGGGAAGCTCCGGGGAAAGAATCACTCCCAGTCTATTTTTGGCAATTGTTGGTGAAGGTGGGGCTTCCAAACGTAACCTTATCACATTTTCAAACCTACGATGCAATTTTTAACATTTTAAATTGACTTAAAAGTTTTTGGGATGAAAAAATGCACCAACAATGTGAGCATAGAAGGTTTGAAGTTTTTCGTCACTTAAATGGTTTAGTTAGTGGTTGGGTGAGTGTTATTTGCTCACGGGTAATTACCCCCTTATCAATGATTAGAATGACCCATGGTGGGCTTAAGTATCCCTGATACACCTTTTTCATGGTGAAAAAGTAAACGAGTTGCAAAACATTGTGCCACAAAGGGATATTGTAGTCATAAAATCACACACTTACTATTACATTTATATCGCAAAGTATGTTATTTAATATATGGATCTCACGTAACAAAAGTATTCACTAATGACCCATCCCCTCATCCCATCGTTAGTTAGTCAGATTCATTGTTATTTTTTTACACCTAGGGTAGCACCGAGGTGCCCCAATTTGTGATTTTAGGCACCCTGGTTTCCATAACTCTTGGTTCTAATTTGTTTCTTTGAGGTCCATCTTTTCATTACCCTTTTAATTCCCTAGGTAGTATTTGGTGTTTTAGGTCATTAGTGTCAAAATTTGAACAAGATATCCCTTTATAAACATAACATACTCACTATATTATGCACATACTATTATCTATCAAGTGTAGCTATCTACTAAGGCAAGGGACTGCATTTGGGCATCTTCTACATCCGCATCATATAAGCATAGGAGAAAAGGGTTGTATTCTTCTATTCCATCCACCATTTGCATATTTACATCTATTTATTTCCCTTACTTCACGTCATTGGTGTTAGGGAACCCTAGGAAAAAAATTGCACACACAAGCACACCGAACTAAATGGGGTCTAGAATGTGTGCAACTCTTATTGTAAGTCCACCAATATGGCAACTAAGGTCACTAACCTATTCATATGAATTTTTATTTTTAGGAATTTGATGCTTTGAATAGGGTTTTGCGGGTAGATCTTCATATCAATTATTGGTGACATAAGTGAAGATGTTGTGATAACCATGCAACATAGAGATGAAGAAACTGTGAAACACCTAATGACAATGTCGAACTAGACCCCGATTTTCTACTGCACAAAACACCTAGAATATAGACTAGAGCACCCTTAGGCACCCTAGTTCTCTCCCGTGCACTGGTTTAGTCGAATCTCAACCTTCTATAATTTCCGAACAACATCTCCATATCCACCCATCCTACATACTAGCCTATGTAAGTCCAACACACAACGAGGTAAGTATTATTCTGGTTAGTATCTTATCCCTTCTATTTCATTTATTTTACTTCATTCAATATTAAATAAAGAGTATTTAGCATTAGTATTTCAAATCATTTTAATTATTCCATTTTTGTTTCTATTGTGATTAAATTAGATAAAATTCTTATTTTAGTTAATCAAATATGAGCTATTTCATCACTTAAGTGACAATATTATGTGTTAGGTAGATGTTCTCCACTCATGCCTCCATGTTACCCCCGTATCCATGACACACCACACCCATGGAACATTTCTTCACACCTATTACACCTTTTCATCTAGTAAAACAATGTATTAGGTGCAAAAAAGTGCACCACCATGCTATCACACCATCTTTCGTCACTTGTCATTCACAAATTGCTCCTTAGGCATTGTTTTCAACTCACCCACTCATCAAGTTTATCCCCTCCACATGTTGGCTACCATCCATGGAACTTTTTATCCATGATTTTTAACTTTCTCACCTCATGTCCCCTTACTAAATGTGGTAAGGTACATGAGAGGCTCTCGGACCCATTTAGTAAGTTCCAACTCACCCTCAACCCAAGTTAAGAAGAAAGTGTTAAAAGTGAGTCCAGGGGTGAGTTTCCTTAACCATGGTTAAC
Source organism: Taxus wallichiana var. yunnanensis (assembly GCA_018340775.1). NCBI lineage: Eukaryota > Viridiplantae > Streptophyta > Pinopsida > Cupressales > Taxaceae > Taxus > Taxus wallichiana. The sequence continues at coordinate 139,834,200 of CM031236.1, forward strand.
ATTTGAATATTTAATCAAAACTTATTCATTTTGGAGAACATTTTAAAAAAATCTCCTTTGTCCATTACTGGTGTAACCTAGTCATTCTTAGATTTCACTAAGAAACCCTATGCCAAAACCACTAAATTGCTCATATCTCACCCTTTTTTTCTGCTTTCTCCCTAAATTGTTCCCGTGCGATCTAATGGTGAACTCCTTTGAGGTGATATAAACCCCATCACTATTGATCATATGATTTTTTTACTTTACTTACCTATTTTTTCAACAAGAAAAAGTTTTCTTTTTCATATTCAAAGATATCCGATGGATTAAAACACCTAGAAATTAGAGCAAGAAATCACATTGCAATTCCTAATCTGACAAGATAATTTTCATCTCAATTGGACAACTTGAAGGTCTATTGTTATTTTTAATTAGTTGGAATTTTATCCTTACTAATAATAAGTCTAAAATTAATAAGAAAACATGTTGAACCCTTTGTGTAATCCTCAAGTTTGGGACTCCAAAACAAAAAGTTGTGAAATTACTGGAAAATTGGCTAAATTTAGAAAGTAAAGGTGAGGTGTAACTTACTAAAAATAGTAAGCTCTCAGATCACATCCATATTTTTCATATCCCATCATCTCATCATTCCATCACTGTTATAGGTAACCATGAAGATCAAATACATTGGGTATGAGCCAATTTCAACCTTGTCTACTAAATATCCATTTGTGGGAGACAGTGATGTAGCCCACCTAGATCTAGAAGAAATGAGGAATCAAATGAAAATGAAGTGAGAGATCCACTAGAAGAAAATATAGTTTCCACTAGAATTTTCGAGTAGGAGGTCACCCAATTTCATTCCAGGATCATTGAATTGGTTTATGCTTGTTCCAAACACAATGACCTTGCCTCCCGGAAAATCATTGTAGATGACAAATCGTTGTCGACAATCCCGAATTTGAAGGGGATTTAAATTTTCTTGAAAATTCTAACTAAAATCAATATGGTGGTCATCATAAAGGAATTTTTAACTTAAAAATGGCTCATAACAGACTCATATTTACAAGGGATTGTAGTTGGATCTTGTGGAAACCTGGAGGAAACCATCAGGGCTACCAATGTCACTATTAAGGAGTGAGTTTCATAAATCTTACTTAGATGGCATTGTGTTACTCAAAATAGTAATGGGTGAGGAAAAAACCAAGTACTTCTAATATTGGATGGCCCAGCTTTAAGTCGATAATCATGGATGAAACTCAAATGATAGATTGGGCCAATGTCATAATGTTGAACTATGCAGAAATGGTCTCAATTTGCATCAAGAACTTGATAGTTTGGAGGCATTGCAATGTTTCAAAGGTTGAAGGTTTTTTGAAGTGAGGGAAATATTCCCTTATCATCATCACTAGTATTCACATCCCATTCCATTGGCCAATCAATCAAGGCATGAGCTCACAATGTGTAATGTTGTAGAGTTGGGGCAAAGCTCTCCATTGGTGCATCATAGTTTTGTAGAGGTTCACCATTTACAAATTTTTCAAAGGGAAAAACGTAGTTAAAGGTATTCATCATAACTCTCCACCGGTGCATTGTAGTGGAGGGTCATCATGGATTTATTTTCATCTTCAACCTCTCTGTATATGATCCTCATCGTAGGTGGAAACATATCCATTCATGTTTAAGAGCATCCTTCCTCTCCTCTCTCATTCTTTATCCTCTTCTTTCCTCCTAATTCCTCATTGTACATGATCATGATGTTTTTCCATATTCATTTAAGTGTTGATGAAATATTTTCAAGAGGTAAAATTACTTCCTCAAATTGTAAGATGGGTACTTAATTTTTTCTTTCCTATGATAATGAAAAGTCACAAGTTGAATTGGAACATGAGAAGTCATGTGGGGTAGACAAAGAGATGAATTGAAAATATATAAATGGAGATGACCTCCTCATTGTAAGGATGGTTAATTCTTATTTACTAGCTCTCGTATCTTTCTAGGAACAAGTGCCTTCATTTCCTCTATTCTCTTGCTATAATTATTCTATCTCCATCTCAACTTATAATCCAAGAGCATTGTAAATTATGAAACATGATGCAATAAAACTTTGTGTTTTTTGTTGATTGTTCATATTTCTATGTGAATGTTTTCTTCTCCTTGATGCATGTGAAATATTCTAATTTTAATGCAATAAACTCATCTATGTTATTTGTTTGTTAAAATCCCCCTCTTATTTCACGATCCTATCTCCCTCTCTAAAATGTTTTCCTCCCTTATATTCCATAAAAGAAATTGCATCAGGTTTAGGTAAGTATTCTTGTGTGATCTCTAGTCTTTGGGCTACCCCCACAGATTAGTTTAGTTCATATTCATTTTATTTATTTCAATAAATGGAGCTTCCCCATTCAAGAATAAGGACCTAGTCCTAAAGTATTGGTGTAATCCCATGATTTTTCCTCATGAAAAAATATTTCACCAATAGATTTTTTCACCCACCGTGGGGTAGATTTAGTACATCTGTACCCAATAAAAAACTACAAAATCCAAAATAATAAAATATTCCAAAAAAAATCAGAGTTTTGAAAGTCCAAAATCCCACAAAAAGAGTGAGTAAAAATATTCCTTGAGTTGAATTCAAAATTGATGAAAGAAGATATACCAAGATGAATAGATTTAAAGGAATTATTGGCCACATTTTTGAGGCTTTGAAAAATGAAAAATAAAACATCATAGATAATCCATACTACTCTCAAGCTTCATCCCCATCTGATTCATCAAGTGGTACTCCTATAAATCCTATAGAAACTCCTACTAATACCCCTCCTACAAACCATCATAATTCTCCCATTTTCAACCCCGGTTGTATGTTGAATTCCCAAGTGATGAAGAATAAGAAGAACCAAATGAATAATTTGGGAATAATTTTAAGAATAATAAAAGAAGGAGAACTTGACATGGCAACACAAGGACCTCTCCCTTGGGGACAAAACACTAGCCCATTGGATTTGGCTCCACCACTCCATGAACTCCCTATAGGTTCAATATTTTTTATAACAAGTTTAGAGGTGATGGGAATAAAATCTAGATGAACATATCACTACATTTATAACTACATGTTATGTATTGGTGTTTTTGATGAAGATGTCTCTGTTCACTTGTTTGTTAAATCACTTCAAGATGGTGTTGTTGATTGGTTTTATCATTTACCAAGAGGTTCCATTATAGGATGGGCTCAAATGAAAGCTAAATTTGAAGATAGATTCAAACTAGTGGAATATGCTCATTTCCTCACTCAATTGACACAAATGAAGAAAGAACCTCAATAATCCATGAGATATTTCTTGGAAAATTTCAAAAATTGGTCAACAAGATTTCGGTCCATTACATGTCCTCTCGCAGATAACATGAAAAGATTCCTAGTGAATTCTCGAAGCTTTCAAAGTGAGTTTATTTCTATGAAGAGTGAAACTGAAAGATTTGGATCATGCTTGATAAATTTCCATTGAAGTGAAAGATGACCTCATCTTGTCAGGAAAGATCAAGAATCATTAACTAAAGGGTAAGGCCTAGAATCCCAATGATGAGAGAACTAATTCATTGTTGCAGAAATTGAAAAATGAATTGACGATGTTGAAAAGGGATGTTTCACAAGTGAACATCCTATTGACAATTTTCACCCTAGAGGAAAATTAGCAAATCCAAAGCCCACATCAAGCCAGGACAAGAAAATGGATAAAATACGACGAGTCAAAAATATCTCCACATTCAACCCCTATCGTGCCATCAAAGCATGCAAAGATTCCCAAAACCCAAGAAAGTGGCCGCTTAGGGTCAAAATTTTCACTTGGGGTTTAAAGGGCTAGCCAAGCTCAAAGGAGCTCATTAAGCTACTCAAGGAGTAGATCATTGAGCCGAGTCATGCCTTACATATGGTGAGTCAAAACCAACTCGGTCAAGTTGAGGAGAGGAGCCCAAATGACTCGGTTGGTCAAAGCCCAAAGACATGTGCATCTCAAGTGGGTTGGTGAAGCATCTCAGAGAGTGAAGTGTTAATCACGAGATCACGAGGAGACATCTAAAGATGGAGAAACCCAAGCCAATTTTGGCCATGAAACAAATAGGAATCTCGTAGTCATGCATCGAGAGATTTAAGGAGCTCTTGGAGCTTGAACATGGTGAAGAGCTTATAGAGCAAGTCAGATTCACTAACGATGAAGGAAAAACTACCCAAGCTCAGCCAAGGCCACTACATCATGGGAGGTGATGCTACGGGTAATGATCTCAATAAATAAATCAAGGAAGCTTGGGTTCTAATCAAGAATATAAAGATTTGGGAGCTTGACATCAATAAGGAACAAGTTCGGTAGCTTAAACCAAGCGCAACGAGTTCGTGGAGTGGAGGCTCTGCTCAATCGGTTGGTGTGGAAAAGGAACTTAGCCAAGCCAAATACATGATGAAGGAAGTTTGATCAATGGAAAGAGATAAGGGCCAAGTTAATGGGCCGAGTGGAGGTAAAGAGATATGAATGAACTCACAAACATGGAATGGAGCTCGGGCTCGAACAACAAACAACTTAGTCGAGAAAGCTAAGGAAAGAATGAAACCCCCTAAAGCCATAAGTCTTCAAACTTTGGGATTCGATATCTTGGGGTCTCGCTGAGTCCAAACTCAAAAATGTGTTCAACTCCCCAAAATGTGAAATCCCAAAACCCCAAAAGTGGGTTGGCACGTGGAAATTTGGTGAAATTTTGGGGGTCGCGCCAATTCAAAACCAAGTAGGGGAGTGTAAAGCCCAAAACCAAAGAAATAATGTGATATGGTGGGAAGTTTGATGTTCGGACTTGAGCCTTTTCGTGAGGTATTTTCAGATAATGGGGGTGATGAGTCCCAAAACAAACACAAGGGGACATCCAAAGATGAAGAATCCCAAACCCAAATTTAGAAGGATCGATGTGGTGAGCAAGGTGATTTCGTGGTCGGTGGTTTTGAAGTCACATTTTGGTGATTCGAGGCATGTAGAGCCCGAAATGGATTCGGTAAGGAGTCTAAAAGGTGAAGTCTTGAAACCCTAAAAATGATGTGAATCCCACCCAAATGTTTGAAACTCCGCTCGAGTCATCTACCTTGCTCGCCGATCCATTAAGGCCGAGTTAGAGCTCATAGGTGGCATGTTCTGTGAGCACCGAGTTAGATTCTATGCCAGTGGGTAATTGGTGACCTGCAAGTTGAAGGCTAAGTCACTTTGAATGTGGCTCAGTAGTTAAATGAAACAACTTGGTTCTTGGAGGAAAGAGCTCGATAGAGCTCAAAGGCATTGGAAACCCTAAACTAGTGCCTAACTTCAAACAAGCATATCTCCTCCATTTTTTAGCCATTTTCAAAAAAATTATGCTTTCTGGAAAGGTGATCAAGTGTAGGATCCAATGGTGAAGATTAAATCTAGTTTCCAAGAGGTTGAATGAAGAAAAATCTAATCAATAATTTGGAGAAAATAGTGATATCTTCCAATGTACTTAACCATTTCTTATAAATTTATAGTCGTTGGAAAGGTGTTTTGGGATCTACAATATGGGATCATCCAATTTTAGATTTTTGGGGTTCTAAAATTCTTAAAATGGAAATTATTGCAGTGGTAGGTGAGGTTCATTAATGGAGGTTGGTGGAAAAGTAGAGGTCATCATGAAACCTACAGGGGCTAAGAGCTACATCCAGAAGCAAAATAAAGCTAGTTTATTCAAGCACAAGGAAACCCCATTAATGAAGCAATGATTTTGGAGATCTAAATGCACTCATTGTAAGATAAACAAATGATTTTTAAAGGATTTTGGGGAAAATTTGGGATTATGTTTTCTCTCTCCTCTTCAAATCTTCTACTATAAATTGTAATGAGGGCCACAGTTCAAAGGGTTGGATAATTATTCTTCCCCTCCCTTATTTTTTGTGTATGTAAGGAATTTAGTGGAGTTTCAAACCTCCCATTTAAAATGTAATGCAAATTAGTGCCTCTTGCCATCAATAATGTATCATATCAACCCTCTTTGGAGAAATAATACAAATATGTGGATAATTTTACCCCTCTTTTATGTTTATTGTATCTATTTGATCTCTCATTACAATCTAGGCTTGTTATTTGTGCATGTTAGATTATGTTAGGCATTTTAATGGTTTGTGTTTATGGTGAATGGATTGATATGCAAATTAGTTGATTTGTGGTGTGTATTCACCCTTTTCAAACTTATTTGTTTTCATCCCTATGCAAGGCAGATATTCAACATTCCTTATTGGTGCATCACCTCCAATAGATTAGGTTTTACTTTTCTTGCAATCCTTCTTCCTGTCTCCTTAGAAAAAAGAGTAGGATTTAGATTAGTTTCTCTATAAATTGGTGAGTGGTGATAGATTTAGAATAGGAATCCATCCTTTCTCTAGAGAGCTTTCCCGATTGCAAAGTCCCACACTTTGGGAAAAGCTCCATGTTATGCAATCACACTGACTATCTCAATCCATTTTGAATTGCAAAAAATCAAGGGTGTTGTGAATTTTCATGAACAATTTTGTCACGCCCAGTGGGACGAGAGAAGTATCTTTCACAAACTTTGAAGGATGTTTTCAAGAAATTTGGGTTTCAAACTTAGAAGATTTTCAATTTCGAACCTTTCACCTCATAGGCAGAGTTCCAAAATCATATTTTAAGGGGTTTTCATGAAAAAGGAGTCCAAATTTCACCAGTTGATAGATCGGGACCTAAGATTCAAAAGGGTATTTTTAGATTTTTAATTTTGACTTTCAAAATTTTGGAGTTTTTCCATTTCGTGATTTCGTGTTTCACAATTTTGGATATTTCAAAATTTTGGGCTTTTAAGATTTTGAGTTTTGGGATTTTGTCAATTTTGGACCTTTTGAATTTCAGAGTTCTAAGTCTGTTGCTTTTGGATTTTGGGGTTTCCTCATTTTGAGATTTTGAGGTTTTCAATTTTGGAGATCTTTGCATTTTGGGATTTTGGACTAGTCGGTTCAAAGTAAATTTTAACAGCTCTAGAAGATCAAATGTTTAGGTCCTTTTTCAAATTTTTCATTCTAAACCCTAGCATTTTGAGGCTTTTTGTGTAACTTTGGAAAAAATATAGCCTTTTAGGCTCATTTTCTAACTATATGAGACTCCAAAAGGATAAGAACTCAAGAGTGGTGTTTTGTAGCACACAAGTTTTTAAGTATATGAGAAGGATCCAAACTCGCAACCATCTCCCATCTCCTCTAAAGAAGAGAGAATTATCTACACCTCCTCCACCCAATAGAACCTTCCTTCAAACAAACAGGGTTCTTTGTCCAATAAGAATGACACATCAACAACAACCACCACCGCATCCACCAAATCCTTATGTTCACTTTACAAGTATCAACCCATTGGCACTTAATGCTCAAAATCCATCCTGGTGGAAATATTAAAAATTCCTTATTTCATAGGAGAAAATCATACAACTCCTATTGACCACATCTAAGGACATCACCAATGTCTGTGTAATTCATGAAATCAATGAAATGATGTTGCGGTCAAATTGTTGGCATCCTCTTTCAAGGGTAAGGATTTGCAATGGTTTAGGATCTTGACAATGGGTCTATTTAAAATTGGCATCACTTGTGCATGAATCTCTATAATCAATTTGGGGAAAGGGAAGATAATCTATCTTTATTGGAACAATTGATGACAATCAAGTGAGCTCCAAATGAGAAAATGGTGGACTTTAATTTCCGTTTCCAATGCACATGGGACATGATTCCAATAAGCCATGAGGCTAGATATTAAGGGAGTATTCCTTTACTTCTTAAAAGCTATAAATTCTAATATTTCTATGATGATCCAATCATGGGAGGAACCACACTACCAGGAGCCTATGACATAACAATAATAGTGAAAACTACTTTATTCAAGCTAGCAAGTTAGCACCAAGGCCACCAATGCCTCTATATCTGAAAATAGGAACTCCTACATGAGTTAAACACCTGATTATTTAAATCCTATTCCAACTCCAAGAAATCAAAGAAATAGTGAGGCTTCCACTTTTAGGTAACTCGCTCAATTTCAATATCTCAAGAAAGTATTACAAAAAGTGGTCAAGGGGCAGAAGCTTTTGGGAATGAGCTAGTTGCTATCAAGAGACAACATGATCAATGATTTAGAACATTTAAACCTCAAATCAAGCAAGTAGGCCTCCTTTTGAAGAAAATAGCCTCAAGTCCAAGCTCCAAATCAGAACTAGAACCAAGGAAAACCTCAAGATGCCGGAAATTCTTGACCATATGATCCAAATGTAGTTTCAACATCAAGAGCCTTGGTCCCAACTCAAAAAAACATTCTCAAGAAATGAGCGTGTTTATCCTTGTAACCAACCTCATAACCAATCTATGTGTTTCAATGGTGCAATAAATCACGTATTGATGGTTCAAACCATTGGTGTGTCTTAAGAGCCAACTCAGAGAAGAAGATCAACAAAAGGTAATCAACAGAAGCCCTCGATGGAAACTACATTGGTAAATTAGTAGGTGGAATATTTTTGTGGAATTAATCAACCTCCTTTCCAAGGTGTAGCTTCCAACACAAGGTCAAAGAAGAGGAACATAGAGGAAGGAATTTTGTAAACCCTATTATTTCTCAACCCACTCTCACACTCACAAGGTGCTAATAAGACAAGTACATCCCCAAATGTGAAAAACCATCCAAGGCACCCTAGTTGTAGTAGCACATGTGCCTATTCAAGCTCTAGAAAATATTGTGACCAAGTAAGGAGGAACAAAGGGAGGAAGTCCATCTCCTTTCAACATCATAGATTAGATGAAGAAAACACATGTGAACATTTCCATGTGGGAATCATTAGGAATCCCAGGACAAAGAGACTTGTTATAAGTTGTGATGGAAAATTGGTCCACTTCAAAAGAGGACACCTAGGGATCAAGAAAAGGTTCTTACCAATGTAATACAACAAGATGGAGGTCAACCAAGAAAGAATCTAAAACCTCCACCTTCTATGTCTCATTGATTTCAGAGATAAGTTAGTGCACAATTTTATGATCAATTTAGGGGAAAGTAGTTCTGTGATGCCGAAGCAGATAGTTGATCAGTTGGGTATCAAGTATGAGCTAGTCTTGAGAGGAGTGGTAAAATTAGATAGGACAATAGTTGGAATAGTCAGAGTCATCAAAGGGTTAAGCCTAACACTTCATGTATGCCCCAATGTCACCATTTTTCAGATGTTTCTGTAATTGATTTTCCTCCCCTTTTCGCTTTGTGTTTGTTAAGAGATTTCACAACCAAAATTGGTGGATACTTATCTACAGATTGGTCACACATGCTTTTCAGGATGAGGTATGGAGCTAAAGCAACAATCAAGTTAGAACCAATTTCCAACTTTCACATCGAGCCCCATGTGCCAAGTCCTATCAATACAAATTACTTGGCCTTTTATCAGGAAGATTTTTTGAATGATCTAGAAATAGGTACTAAAGTTGAGGGAAATTCATACTTGACATTAGATGAGTGGGAAAACAAAGGCATGTGTTTGATCCATACAAGGAGATGGAGGAAGTTGAATTAGGAGTATATTATGTACATGAAGAGAATTCACCCATTCCTAGCCTCACCAAGCTGGAAGACAAGGATGACAATGAAGTATGGAAATTATTTTTTGATGGTTTAAGAAGCATACAAGGAGCCGAGAGGAGGTGTAATGTTGGTGTCTCCAAAAATGTTCAATTATTATTCAACTTTCAGATTTTAGTTTTTTGTTCAAACAACACAATGGTCAAATATGAAGCTCTAGTTCATGGACTTCATTAGGCCATGAAAAAAGGTATTAAGAACTTGCAGTGTTTAGGGATAGTGAAGTAATTGTTAATCAAGTTAGGGGAAAACATGCTATAAAGAATGATCTTTTAAAGAGCTACAAAAATAGGGTGTGGGATCTCATTGAGGACTTTGAAGCATTCAACATCGAGTCCATACCTAGAAGAAAAATGAAGTCAGAATAGCTCGCAACAATTGGAGAAACATTTGATGTAGTGGACAATATCAAAAGGTATTAAATACAACCCCATATCCATGTGATTGTAAGACCAGTAGTTCCAGACAACAAAAAAAGATAACAGGTGTTCAAGAATGATCAATAGATCATTAATTTCTTACAAGAAGAGGTGGATTTCTCAGCTAGGAATCAAGAAATTAGAGCCGAATAGTATGGGGATCGTAGTGCAGCCACGATAAACAAGATCCCAAAAGGCTTGGTTATTGTTGGAATCTATCTTCAACCCAAATGATCAATTCCGTAAGGAAAAGGCCAACATACAAGTCAAAGGAGAGGATTCAGAACCAATTTCAGTTGGGGAAGGAAAAACACTCCAAATCGGCAAGGTGGCCACTAAAAGAGAGATATGAGTTCATACAACTTTTCCAAGAGTTTCCAGATGTCTTCACTTGGAGCTATGAAGATTACAAGGATTCAATCCAAATTTAGCACAACATATGATAGAACTGGATCCAAATGCTAAGCCTATTAGAAAAAAAAAAGACCAATCAACCCACACATTGAGCCTCTAATGAAGAAATAGTTGAATAAATTATGATAGAGGCAAGTATTATATTTCCAATCAAACACTTCAAGTTAGTTTGCAAAATTGGTACCAAAGAGAATAAGAATGGAGAAATGAGGTTGTGTGTAGATTTTTGAGACATGAATAAGGCATCTCTCAAATACCATTATCCACTCCCTTCAATGGAGAAAATCTTATAGCGGTGGTATCTGGATCGAAAATATTTTCTCTCTTGATGATATTAGGGTATAATTAGAATAATGGTAAAAGAGAAGATGATTTCAAGAAATGACTTTCACCACCAAGTGGGGCACCTATGCCTATAAGAAGATTCCATTTGAACTATAAAATGTCGGAGCCACTTTCCAAAGGGTGATGGATATGGCATTCAAAGGGTTAATCAAAAGATAGTGTTGGTGTATCTTGATGATATCATTGTGTTCTCTAAAAATGCAGCAGATCACCTCTTTCATCTAAGACATGTATTTCAAAGGTGCACAAGGTTTAGAGTTTCTTTAAACCCGAAGAAGTGCTTGTTCCTGGCTCATGAAGGAAAATCTTCTAGGCCATATAATATCAAAGGAAGGACTAAAATTGACCCAGAGAGTTGAAGAAATTCGAACCTTGTCATTTCCTAAGTCATAAGAAGGCTCTTCAGATATTTATAGGAAGAATCAATTTTGTCCGCATATTTTGTAGCAAATTTTGTCACTCTTGTGAAACCAATAATGAAATGTTAAAAAGAGCATGACATTTAAGTGGATGCGAAGGAAAATAAAGTTTTGAGGCTATCAAAGAAGCTATATCTCAAGCTCCAACTCTCATCAATCCAGACTTTTCTAAGGACTTCATGCTTTATGCTTTCGGTGGTTTGGACACAATTTCCACAATCTCTAGTACAAAAAACAAAGAGGATCCAAGCAACCAATTGCCTTCTTTAGCCAGGTCTGGAATATTATGAAGTTAGGTACTCCTTCATTGAAAATCATGTTCTTGTAGTAATCAGAGCCTAAAAAATTCAAGCACCTAGTATCAAACAACAAGATCCAATTGATGGTGTCACATGTGGGAATCAAGGATTTCCTATTGAACAAGGATTTGAATGAGAAGTGTGCATGTTGGATCACTCGTGTCATGGAATATGACATTGAGATTAAAGTCACCAAGCTTGTTTTTTTGGAAAAGGGCTATGTGAACAATTAGCCTCAAGTCAACATGTCAAAACAAGATGATGAAAAGAAATTGTGTTAATGCTACAGATAATCAAGAGCAAGTAGATGACAATGTGCCCACTCCATGTTGGACCCAAGATATAATTCATTTCCTATAAATAGTCTATGCCCACCAGAAATTGAGAAAAAAAAGGAGAAGATATTTCAGACTACAAGCCATTCCATATGTGCTCATTGACAATGTTCTATTCAAGAAAGATGTAAATGGTGTCTTATTGAGATGTATTGGAACAGGTCAAGCTAAAAGGTATTACATGAGTTTCACGATGGAGAGGCAGGAGGTCATTTTTCTTCGTGGGTAACAACTCTAAAGATAATGAAAGTGGGTTATTATTGGCCCACATTGTTTGGTGATTTCTATAAGTGGATCAAGAAATGCAAAAAATGTGCATTCTTCACTAGGAAGGAAAGTCTTAGCAATAATTCCATTACACACTATTTCAATAGAGCATCCTTTCATGCAATGGGGATAGAATTCATCAGAGTCATTAATCCTAATTCAAGCCAAGGTCACAAGTGGATCTAACTGCAATGGATTATTTTACCAAGTGGACCGAGGTGGTGGCTCTCAAGGAGGAAAATGAGTCTAGCATACTAGACTTCTATGAAGGAATAATGACAAGGTTTGGAGTACAACCACTATCATTTCAAATAATGCATTGGTGTTCCTAGGTTCCAAGATCACAAATGGGATGTCAAGAATGGGATCTATTTGAGCACCTCATCAAACTATTACCCCTAGGGTAATGGATAGGCAAAGTCCACAAACAAGAACTTGCTAAAGATCATCAGGAGGACTCTAGATGAAAATCAAAGAACATGGCATACCAAGCTCAAATCAGCCTTGTGGGTGATAGAATAACTCTAAAGAGTCAATAGGTAGCTCTCCTTACAAGTTGGTTTATGGGAAAGAAGTAGTGTTACCTATTTCACTTGAGTTTCCCACATTGGAACTCATGAAACAACTTGGAGTTATCAGAATTTGAACCAATGGAGGATAGGTATGAAGAGTTGATGGAATTAGGAGAAATCAGATAGCATGTAATGCAAAGCATGGAAAGAGATCAAGCCTTAGTCAAGAGGTCATTTGATAAGAGATATATAGCAAGAAATTTTCAGGAAGGATACTTGGTTCTAAAGTGGGATGCAGATCGGGAAAAACTAGGAAGACATTCCAAGTTTGATGCCATTTGGAGTGGCCCCTACATGGTCACTAGATGTAAGAGCAAAATGCCTTCCAATTTTCTACTTTGGATGGAGAAGAAATTTCCGATTCCAGTGAATGGAATGTATCTTAAACATTTTCTAGTGAAAAGAAAAGTTCACCCTTGTATATATTAGATTAGGAATTTTAATTCCTCTAAGTGCGTATGCACATTGTCTTGTTGTAGATTTTAGGTTTCATTTCCCTAAGTGCTGCTGGCACACATTTTTTTCTCCTAAGTTGTGTCATCATTGTATAGTTCAATGTGCCTCCAAATAAATGTTTGTAATAGGAAAGAGGTTCATACTTGTAAGGAAAATTGTTGATCTTAAAAGAAAAAAATGTATAGCAAAACTAAAATTAGGTTAAGGATATATTTTGTTGATTTCTCATCTTTTGATCCTTTCAGTGCCAATCACAGTGAAATTCTAGTTCTCCCAGGAAATCAGCCTCCAAATCATGTCAAGAGAGTGGAACTTTAAAAAGGAAGAGAAGAATCGAGTTTTAATAGATTTCCATGATGAAAAAACTTTAAAAATTGTCTTATTCAAACTTTGCAACGTGTAACACAAGCCAAGAAATCATCGGTTGTGTGCTCCATACTTAGTGGTAATTAGGTTTTGGATAGTCCATTTTAGTATCTCACGAAATAGGATTGCAGAGAGGAATAGGTGAAATTATCAAATTAGGGAAATTTTCCACTCTCAAAATCTTAATTTAGATTTTCTTATAAAAATTTAAAGTGCAAGCAGTAAAGTCATGGTCCAAGGTTCAAGTGAAGTGCGGGTCTACGAGTTTCATTCATCAAATTTTGGATCGTTATAGGTATAAAGTGACTCCATGCCCAATGGACATGTTAAAATATTGGTGATAGAAACATCTAGCAGGAAGACGTCCCCGTGAGTTTCCAAATTGTTGAAAATTTTCACCCCATGGGAAAAATTAGCCAACCCGAGCCCACATCAGGCTAGGATAAGAAAAATGGATAAAATAAGACAATTCAAAATATTAATTGCATTCAACCCCTATTATGTCCTCAACATGTGAAGATTCCAAAAACCTAAGAAAATGGGCCATTGGGGTCAACAAGATTCCAGCCATTACACGTCCTAATGCAGATAACATGAAAAGATTCCTAGTGAATGCTCAAAAGCTTTAAGTGAGTTTATTTCTATGAAGAGTGAAATCGAGAGATTTGGATCATGCTCAATAAATTTCCATTGAAGTGAAAGATGATCTCATCTTGTCGTCAGGAAAGATCAAGAATCCTTAAAGCTAAGTGAAGGATAAGGCCCAAAATCCCAAAGATGAGAGAACCGATTCATTGTTGCAAAAGATTCCCAAAAATGAATTGATGATGTCTGAAGAGGGATGTTTCGGCTAGTGAACATCCTATTGAAAATGTTAGCCCAACCCAAGCCCACATCAAGCCCAGACAAGCAAAATGAATAAAATAAGTTGAGTCATAGTGGGAAAAGGAATTGGAAACAAGTTTGGGGTTGGTGGTGAAGGAAGCTCAATGATGGAGCAATAATAGAATGGAAGCCAAAAACCAATTGAGTTGAAGAGACATGGCCAAAATTAGATGTGGAATGGAGATCCTAGTTGAAATGAGAAATCATCAATTGAGAGAGCTCAAGGATTTAAAGAAATGAAACTCCGAAAGCTCAAATCTTCGATTTTAGGATTCGGATATCTTGGGACTCACTAAATCAAAAATGCTGATGTCAAACTCCCTTAAATGTGAAATCCCAAAACCAAGCAAAAGTAAGTGGGCACATGGTGAGTTGGTGAAATTTTGGGGTTGATTGCAGTCAAAAAACCAAGATTAGGGAACATAAATCCTAAAACCAAAGAAATAACATGGCATTGTGGTGAGTTTAGAATTTTGGAGGTCAAAGCCCTTTTAGAGGTATTTTTTTTTGACAACGGGGAGATGAAATATGTCCCAAAACACACAAATGGGACATCTAAAGATGAAGAAGTTGAAACCTAAATTTTCAAGAATCAACATGGCGAGTCAAGGTGATTTCAATGTTTTGGGGTCAGTTTTGGAAAGTCACATTTCGGGATTTGAGGCGATGAGAAAAAATGGGTGTATCCAGTCAGAAAAATTCCCAAAGGGGATATCTCCCTCAAAATGATGTGAATCTCACCCAAATGTTTGAAACTCCATCGAGTCATGCACTGGGTCATCGAGCCGAGCTCATAGGTGGCATGTTCATTGGGTGGTGGTTAAGTGTTAGATTCTATGCCGTGGGGTAATTGGTGACATGCAGAGTTGAAGGCCGAGTCAAAGGTAGCTCGATGAGTTAAATGAAATAACTCGGTGTTTGGGGAAAGAGCTCGATGAGATTATAAGGCATGAAACCCTAAACCAACCCAATTTCAAACAAGCATATATCCTCATTATTTTTTAGCCAAATTTAACAAACATATGCTTTCTGGAAAGGTGATTTTCAATGTAGAATCCAATGGTGAAGATCAAATCCAAGTTTCTAGAGGTTGAATGAAGGAAAAATCTAGTCAAGCATCCAGGTGAAAAATGGAATATATTTCTAATGTACTTAACCATTTCTTATAAATTTACAGTCATTGGAAAGGTGATTTGGGATCTACAATATGGGATCATCAATTTCAGATTTTGGGGTTATAAAATTAAAAATGGAAATCATTCTAGTGGTAGGTGAGTCCATTAATGGAGGTTGGTGGAAAAGTAGGGTCATCATGAAATCTACAGGTAAGAGCTACATCCAAGAAAAAAGAAGCTAGTTTCTTCAAGTACAAGGCAACCCCATTAATGAGAGAGAGATTTTGAAGATCTAAACACACTCATTATAAGATTAAAAAATATTTTTAAAGGATTTTGGGAAAATTTAGGATTTTTTTCTCTCTCCTCCTTTGCAAATCTTCTACTATAAATTGTAATGAGGGTCATAACAAAGGTTGGATAATTCTACTTTGCACCTTCCTTATTTTCTTTTATCTATAAGGAATTTGTGGATTTTCAAACCTCCCATTTAAATTGTAATGAAAATTAGTACCTCTTTTACATTGTGATGTATTTATCAACCTCTGAGCAATAATACAAATTTTGGGATAATTTTACCCTCTTTTGTGTTCATTGTATCTATCGATCTCTCATTGCAATCGTTGGTTATTTATGCATGTTAGATTGTGTTACATTTTAATGGTTTGTGTTTACTAGTGAATGGATTCATAATAATTAGTGGATCTGTGGTGTGTATTCACCCTTTCAAACTTGTTTGTTTTCATCCCTATTTAAGGAAAATATTCAACATTTCTTATTGGTGCATCACCTCAAAGAGAATTAGGTTTTAATTTTCTTGTAATCCTTATTACCTATTCTTTAGGAAGTTAGAGTAGGATTTAGATTATTTTCTATACAAATTTGTTAGTGGTGATATATTTAGGAATAGGAAGTCAACCTTTCTCCGTAGATATTTCCCAATTCCAAAGTCCCACACTTCGGCAAAAGATCCATGTTATGCAATCAAACTAACTATCTCAATCTTTCGAATTACAAACAATTAGGGGTGTTGTACATTTTCATGAACACATCCCATAAAATTCATAATAGAAATCATATTGTAGTAGCACCCCAAAGAATTTCCTTGGAGGCTCCACCTATTAATGTAATTTGTAGAACTCAAGAAGATGAAGAAGGACTTGAACAAGAAAGTGAGGAAAGTGATTTCCTAGAGATTGAAGAAGCAAAGAATGATGTATAAATTAGATTATGTGAATATTTAGGAGGAGAAGAAGATGATGATGAAGATGCACCCAATTTATCATGTGCATTATTCACCCATTCTTAGTCTCAAAAAGGAGCTTCTTCCCCACTTCTACAAAAAATAAGAAGAAAGATGATCCTCGGGTGGTGTCTCTATAAAATAAAATAATCATTCGAGGATCTATACTTCTACCCCATGGAGTATGCATTGGGGAAACCAGATCCCATGATAATTAAGAGGCATATGCTATTCCAAGTAAGTCTCCTAATGCTCCTAATTCTAATTCTATTTCTACAAAATCTAGTCCTTCAAGAGCTTTACATGCCCACAAAATAAAAAAATTCTCCTCAAGCATCTTCTCATTTTTCCTCACCTTCATACACCCCTTTTGATATCATATAACATATGAACAATTCCAAAGTGCAAATTTCTGAATCTGAGTATTTTTACACCCACCTAGAACAATTTGAAAAGCTTGTCCGTCATATCAAAGGTAGTAGTTTAAAACCCAATATTGTGATTCCTAGTTCTAAAGGACTACTACCAACTCCACCTTCCTCCATTGTAGAACATGCATGCTATTAGGGAATCAAATACTTATAAGATTGATCCTTTCTATCTATCCCTTCTCATTGGAGGATATCGATTGAATAATTACATAATATATGCAGGTTACTTACAATATAATTCCCATAAATTTTCCAATACTCTATCAAGGCTTACCTTGACACAAGATAGTGGATATTGTTACTCCATGGAGTCAAAGGAATTCCCACTTGTGGGGAAGATCAAGGATGCACAGGTGGCTCTCGCATCCGAATTTCCAAGCAAGAAGATGTTATTGACTATCTTGGTAGCATAAATTATGACATAATTTGGAATGTTGTTATAAAATCTTATTCTAAGACTCTGAGAGAAAAAATATATATAAATTGGTCTTCTACAACCATTATGGTTAAGGGAGATATGGAAAATTTGTTTCTAGTGAAAAAGATGAGATATACGGTGCAAAATTCAAGAAATCCAAGAGCTAACATCTTGTACCAAGATAGTGGGAATATGAATTATTTCATAACATCCGAAGAGGAGGATGAAATTCCTATCTTGATAGGACCAAGAATTCCTTTTCGATGGGGTATTGAGTATGAAGGAGAGTGGAGAAATATTGAGTTACAAGAGGACAACCCCAAATTTCCAGATGATGCGAGCTACAAAGAAGACAAAGTGATTCTTGATGAGTTCCAAACTAAAAATCATCCAATACATTTGTTCATGAAAAGACATGTTTCGTTCCCATTCAAAGATGAAGATACTCTTGATCATCAATCATGAAGAGAGAATCCAAATTGTAATGAGCCTTTGAAATATTTAAAAGAAGAATATATGCAAGAAATCTTTGATGATTCAAGAAGAAGAAGATCCTCAACTCAGCCTTGAACTTCTAATGAAAGCCATGGAATTACAAGACAAGTATAAATCTAATCGACTTCCATCTAATTCTAAAATTTTTCATGATGAAACAAATCAAGATGAGAAATCAGATTTCTCTCATGAAACAATGATTGATGGATGTAATGATGAAAGTGAAGTTTTCTCTTTTCCATTTGAAGGATATTCAAAATTTCTTGAAATAGGCCTCATAATGAAGAAGAAATTAAATGCAATGAAATTTAATGAATCAATGTCTCCTTGTAATTGTTTCCTTACCTAATTTCAAGATGAATATTCTCTGAATGAATGTGAATTTGTGTATTTTGAAGAAAGAATCTTTTCACAAAATTTGTGAAAGTGTAGAATATGGAATCCCAAGAAGTCTTGAAATTTTACCTCATCTCCATGTAAGATATTTCCCATGAGGCTTCCAAAGTCCGACTCTTCAGATTAATGCCCAAATATATCATAATGAAATAGAAAAAAATGAATTCAAGGCCTCTCATGATTTTTTTTTCAATAAACATGAAAATGGAAAAGAGAGACACTTGGAATATTCAAGAAATACAATAAAAAATCAGCCTTGGGGTAGCACAAAATGCAAAATGAGAAATCAACAATGTGGGTAAATGTAAAGAGAATTTGTAATATGAAAATTGATGAAATTAATGAGTGAATCTCTAAGCATCAAAGGGATTAATGTTGTAGACTCACTTGTACCAAACATACATGCACTCATGAAAGTAATTGACTTTCATAAGAATTTCCTAGAAAGGAGGCTATTTCCTTGACCTGATGAATGGATTTTCGAACATCATCACTCAGTATGTTACCCAATTAGGGGGAAGATAAAAGTGCTTGAATGAAAGTGGGTGCACCCATGTACCATATGTGAATATAGGTTTGTGTGTTTCCCTTCCATCGTCTAAAGAGGTTTTGTTGTATCCATCCTTGTTATGCAATGACTCTATAGCCCAATGGATAATGCACTAGTCCTCTTAGTGCCTCGAAAAGGAGCTCTTGAGATTATGTGGTTCCTAATTGATTCATCCTCACTTTGTTCAAATTGAAAAAAATTACAAGCTATAGCTAGGTTGTCATATAAAATGTCTATCATGAAAAATTGAAGAACAATATGCATTGGGAAACCAGGCCCACACTAAAAATCGTAAGAGGACATATGCTAAACCGCCCTTTGGCAAACTAATTCTCCCATAATGAATGAGACGGATGTGATAAATATATTTTTAAAGTTTTTTTGATGTGTAGGAAGCTTTTGAATGTAGTTTATGGATTTATTTTGATCCACCTTGAAGGAACTAGTCCCGAGGCCTAAAAAGGCCTATTTTTAGGTTTTGGCACTTTGTAAGAACTCTCAGGGATTAACCTAGAAGATATAATGAATCAAGTAGTGTGTGAAATAACTATGAGATCATTAGAGGAAGTTGAGGAAATTTCATGAAGAATACTTATATAGTGCTCACATTATTCATATATTTGGATGAATAATATTATGTAATATATTATGAGTTGTAATAAACAAACTCATAATATCATGTTAGTATATTATATACGTGAGTTGTTTGGGAGTTATAACAACTCACATATATATAGATTTGTGGTCCAGTTGTTTCCATCACTTAATAGAAACAATCTCCCTATATATTATGCAAATTTGTTCATATTAATAAACCCGTATGAATTGAATATAGTTGATTATATTCATCTGCAAATCTATCTATACCATTTTATTTGGTATCCGAACTATTTGTTCTTGTCCCTGTAATGGAGGATTAATATCCCTACAGGGAAATGCGTTCATTCTGTGTAATCTGACAAAGCTCGCAGATTTTAATCTGAATATAAATATTTCTCTAGGAAGAAATACAGCTCAATTAAATAATGTCTAGGAGACTGCATGCATATCAGTATCAAAATGGTGTCAAAATATACCTGAGCAATGATGGATAAGAAGATTATTAATATTCTCTGGAGCGCTAGAGTTTTTGTATTGTTTTTCTTCCACATGGATTGGTGGAAAATTGCATTGAGCTGAGTCTTTTGATTCATATGCCTCGTACCATTATTTCTATTTTCGTGCTAAAAAACGTGAAGGAGAAGAAACGTGTTGTCTCAATGCATCTATATCAGAGTGAAATTAGTGGATACTATGGCGTGATTTGTGCATGGAGTTGTGCTCTATGAAGGAATGTATACAAGCGCAAGTGTGTGAGGATCGCTAGAAGTGGGTGTACGCGCTTCTGGATTTCTATGTGTTTCACGGTAGAATTTACTGTGATATACCAGTCACTATCTAACACGCCTTGAAAACCCTTGTCTTCTCCATCAATGCATGAGATTATCAATACAAGGCAGATTCGGTGGTCAAAGATCTACTCCAAAAATCGACAATATGAATTCTCCTGCGGGTTTTGATTTTTATTGAATCAAAATCTTCGTCAAATCCGCTCAAACATCTCCAATGAAATCCATGCCAAGATTGTTTTATGTGAGCTTGCATTAGACACTGCATTGGTCTTAACGAATACTATAAGGGAGACATGGCATCTAGAAGGTGAAGGTGAAATTCATGCATTTGACATCTTTATGCAGTCTGATCTTTATCTTCAGGATTCTATCAATACATTAGAAATCGACCTTGCAAGTTCACATGCACTTCCGTTTCAGTCTAAAGACATGTTCAAATAAGGAAGGTGCTTGGTCTTTTGATGATTATTGGAGATTGGAAAATGAAGATACTCTACTAAATATCCGGAGAAGAGTCAATCATGAAGAAGAGAACAATCAAGATTGGCATTGTAAATCCAAATCTCATGCATCCCACTGGTTTGAGTCATTCAACATCCTTTCAAAATGTTGTCTTTATTTATTATATAGTTGTTTTCATTTAAAAAGTAATCTCAGTTTATTACTTTTTAAATTTTTAGTCTAGTTGTCATATTGTCTTCTGACGCATTTTCCCAACATCCATTTTTTTAACATGGCTAAGTTGAATCGAATGGAAAAATTCAAGGCAAAGATTTTTACACATGGCAGTGAAAAATCAGTTAATTAATCAACAAAGATTTGTAAGATTATGCATGGAAAAGAAAAGAAACCAAGAGATGCTCATGAGGAAGCGGCAATATGGGACATCAAAGATCGAAAAGCCATGCAATCATTGATTGGGATTATCTGGATGCATATTTGCATCATATAGATACAAAATCCTCAAATATAATTTGCCTACACTAAACAAACTATTTGGATCGCAAGAGGAAGCGCAACAAAATCACTAAAACAAAAGTTGTTCGGTCAAATGGAGAAGAGTGACAACATGGTGGAACACATAAGTAAGTTTCATTATGTATTGAATCAATTAGATGGAATCAAAGTAGATGTTCCCGAATGATGCAAAAGCAGACTTAATAGCATGCCTCCTAGCTATTCTAATATGGTCTTCACTTTGAGCAAAATCAATCCAAGTTTGGAAGACTTAATTTCTTCTTTGATAGAGGATGAAAATAGAACAAATAAAATTGAAACAAAGAAAAAGTGTTATATGGAACACATGGTAAATATTTTAAAAAGAGATACAATCATTCTTTCAAGCAAGGTTCAACCTCCCAGGATCCAAAGAAAAGGCTTATTTTTCACTATTGTAATGTGTCTGGACATGGAATAATGTTTTGTAAACAAAGAGCTAGGGATCTGTTGGATGGTAAATTGAATAATAAAGCTTTTATTTTTGAAAATAGAGAAGAAGAAAGTGATTGGGAAGTAGTATCCAACCATTCACATGATGTGAATATCAAGATAGTGAAGAAGACTTTCTCTTCTAAAAATAATGCATCAACTGGAGGATGGAGGCATTAGGCTAGAGGTCATTCAGCGACCTCTCTCTACCACCAATGACGGGGCTGCAAGAAGCCCAATGTGATAGTGTGTGTGAGTTTGCTTTCTTTTTAGAGTCTTGAGATTATTTGGTTGCAATTCATGATTCTTTTCAAAGTGTTCCTGCTTTTTTTTGAATAAGTGAAATGTTCACATTGAGGGGGAACATGGTCTCAATGTTCCATTTTCTCTTTTCATTTTTGTAATCAAAATGAGTAGTATTTCATGACAAATTCCCTAAAGGAAAAACATAGTGGACGATGAAAGCACAAAAAAAATCATCATATATTGAGGTTGGGTAACATAAACCATCCTGTTGAGGTTGTTGGCTGTCTTGTAAAACCATCCATGTTGAGGTTGTTGGCTGTCCTATAAAACCATCCAGATCATGAGCACGCATGGGAGGCATAAATAAGTGCATTTTGTTTCCCATTTGCATGGGGGAATGTTAGGTACTTATATAGTGCTCACATTATTCATATATTTGGATGAATAATGTTATGTAATATATTATGATTGTAATAAAAAAACTCATAATATCAAAGTTAGGAACTATATTATATAAAAGGCATTTTTGGGGGTTATAAGAACTCAAACTATATATAGATTTGGATTTG
The DNA here is from genome assembly GCA_018340775.1 of Taxus wallichiana var. yunnanensis. Classification (NCBI taxonomy): domain Eukaryota; kingdom Viridiplantae; phylum Streptophyta; class Pinopsida; order Cupressales; family Taxaceae; genus Taxus; species Taxus wallichiana. The sequence goes on from CM031236.1 coordinate 139,856,897, forward strand.
AGTTGTTTCCTACTTAATAGAAACAATCTCCCTATATATTAAAGAATCTTCATTATGTAATAAACGTGTATGAAATAATATAGTGATTATATTCATCTACAAATCTGTTGACCATTTTAATTTCTACAAGGTAAAACATGTTTAGGAAAGAGCTATGCAACATCGTGCCACTTATATCACAATGCATGGAAATGAAAGTAGTAAAAATGCTAGTGAGCTTGTTTTGAATGGTTTAGGAGCCTCAGGATATTTTTTGAAGTGAAAAATACTCATCATAAATATAATAAGGCCTGCTTCACATTCAATTTTTTTAGGAGATTCTACTATTTATATTTTGAGATATTGGCCCGACAGTGTAGATGAAGAACCCTAATCCCGATGAGGATTCAAATGACAATTACATGAGTTATATTAATATTTTAGGATTTATTAAAATACAAATATGACCTATGAAAATCCCACTTTCACTAACAATGTGTCATTTCCCCTTTTCATCATCATACTTTTTGTAGTAACAATTACTTTCATTGGCACACGAGATCGAGCATAATAAAAAGGGGAGTAAATTTCAAATTGAATGCATAATTAGATCTTGATAGTTATGAGAATGGTTTCATAAGACATTTTTGAGTCAAAATAATATAATGTTTTCCTAGGTAACTCTCAAGGAAGCCCCGGGGAAAGAATCACTCCCGATGTCTATTTTTGGTAGTTGTTGGTGAAGGAAAGTTTCCAAATGTGTCCATGGTGTATTTTAAGAAATTGATGAAAATTTTCACCTTTTCACTTGGTACAAAGGTTCATGGGGTGAAGAAACAAGCGCCACTAAGTTAAGGAGAGAAGGTTTGAAGTTTTCATCACTTAAGTGGCTTATGGTTAGGTGAGTGTTATGCATTCATGGGTAATTTTGGCCCCCTCTCCATGATCAACATGACCCATGGCACACTTGGGAATCCATAATGAAACTTTTCACATGATGTAAAATATCTTGAGGTGTAAAAATGTTTCCACCAATGGAGATGAGCTATTTCGTCACTTAAGTGACAACATTGTGTGCTAGGTAGATATTATCCACTCACGCCTCCAAGTTACCCCCTCTCCATGAAAAACCACATGGATGACACATTTTTTCACACCTATTACACATTTAAACGTGGTGCAAAAAATTTTCAACTTACCCCACTCATCAAAATTTTCCCCCTCCTCATGTTGGCTACCCCCATGGAACATTTACTCCATGTTGTTACAGCTTTGCACCTCATGTCCCCTTACTAAAAGTTATAAGGGAGATGAGAGGCTCCTGAACCCATTTATAAAGTCCTAATTGACCATCAATCGGGGTTAAAGAGAAAGTTTTAAAAGTGATTCCAAGTGTGAGTTTTCCTTAACCATGGTTAAAATTTTAATATTTAAACAACACTTAGTCATTTTAGAGCCCATTTAAAAAAATCCTTCCTCCATTGCTTTTGTAACCTGATCATGATTAGATTTCACTAATAAACCCTATGTCAAAAACCATTAAATTGCTCATATCTCACCAATTTTTGCTCTGTTTCTCCACAAAGTTTTCATGTGCACTCTAATGGTGAAAAAATTGATATGATCAAAACCCCATCGCCATTGATCCTCTAAGTTTTTGTAGTCCCTACTTGAATTTATCAAAGAAAAAATTTCCTTTTCGATTCAAAGAGATCTAGAGGATTAAAACACCTAGAAATTGAAGCAATAAATCACTTTGGAATTCCTAATATGAGAAGACAATTTTCATCTCAATTGGACAACATGAAGGCCTATTTCTATTTTTAGTAATTTTGAATCCAAGCCTTACCGAGAATAATATGTATGAAAATGAAGAAGCAAACATCCTAAACCCTCTGTGCAATCCTCAAGTTCGGGACTCCAAAATTGGAAATTGTGAAATTGGGGAAAATTGGCTAAATTTAGAAAGTAAAGGTGAGGTGTAACTTACTAAAAATAGTAAGTTCTCATATCACATTCAAATTTTTCATACACCCTCATCTCATCATTCCATCACTGTTCCGAGCAACCATGAAGATCAAATACAATGGGTATGATCCAATTTCAACCTTGTCTACTGAATACCCACTTGGATTTGGAAGAAATGAGGAATCGAATGAAAAATGAAGTTAGAGAGACAATAAAAGAAAAGATAGTTTATAGTGGACTTTTCGAGCCCCACTTTTAGTTTAGAGCACTATGTTGGTCTTAGTTTGTGCCAAACACTATGACCCTTCCTCTTGAATAATCACTGTAGATGACAACTTATTACTGGAAGTCCCGACCTTGAAGGGGATTTCAAGTTGCCTAAAAATTCCAACTCAAATAAATATGGTGATCATCATAAAGAAAATTTTAACTCAACAATGGCTCGTAAAAACTCCTATTTGTAGTGGATTGCAATTTTCTCTTGGTGGAAACCTAGAGCAAACCATCGAGGCTACCAAATTCATTATCAAGGAGTCAGGTTCATGAATCCTACTCAGATGCCATTTTATTATTCAGACAGTAATGGGAAAAGAACAAACCAAGGAATTCCAATATTGGATGGCCCATTTTATCGCCGATAACCATGAAGATAACTCAAGTGATATATTTGGGCCAAGATGACAATGTTGAACTATGCAGGAAATGGTCTCAGTTTACATCAAGAACTTGATAATTTGGAGGCATTGTAGTGTTTCAAAGGTTGAAGGCTTGTTAAAGTGAGGGAAATATTCCCTCATCATATTTAATTATCTCAACCTACCCTTCTAGTAGTTAATCACTCAAGGCATGAGCTCACAATGTGTAATGTTATAGAGTTGGGGTAGATCTCTCCACGATCCATTATAGTTTTCTAGAGGTTCACCATTTCAAGAGTTTTCAAAGGGGGAAAAGTGTTCATAGGCCTTCATCAAATCTCTCCATCTGGTGCATTGGAATAGAGGGTCATCGTAGATTGATTGTCATATTCAAGCTCTCCCAATCTGATCCTCATCATAGGTGGAACTATATCCATTCATACTTGGGAGCATCCTTCCTCTCCTCTCTCATTCTTTCTCCTCTTCTTTCCTCCTAATTCCTCATTATACATGATCATGATGTTTTTTCCTATTCATTTAAGTGACAATGAAATATTTGTAAGATGTAAAAGTAATTCCTCAAATTATAAGAGGGGTACTTAATTTGTTCTTTCCTAGGATAATGAAAAGTCACAAGTTTGAATAGGAATATGAAAAGTCATGTGGGGGGTAGATGAAGAGATGAATTATAAAGCTATAAAAGGATATGACCTCCTCATTGTAAAGGATGGTTAATTCTTGTTTATTATCTTTCTAGGAACAAGTTCCTTCATTTCCTCTATTCTCTTGTTTATTGTTATTCTATCTCCATCTCAACTTATACTCCAAGAGCATTGTAAATTGTGCAACATGATGCAATAAAAATTTGTGTTTCTTGTTGATTGTTCCTATTTCTATGTGAATGGTTTCTTCTCATTAATGCAAGTGAAATATTCTAATTTTAATGCAATAAACTCAGCTATGATATTTTTGATTAAAATCCCCCTCTTATTTTCCTCTCCCATTCCTCCCCTAAACAAATTTCATCCCTTGTATTCCATACAAGCAATTGCCACATGTTTAGGGAAGTATTCATGTGTGATCCTCGATCTTCGGTCAAACCTAGAGATTAGTTTAGTTCATATTCATTTCCTTGATTTCAATAAATGGATCTACCCCATTCAAGCAAAGGAACCTAGTCCTAGAGCATTGGTGAAATCCCACAATTTTTCCTCGTGAAAAATTATTTCTCCAACAGAAGGGAAAGACTTTATTTGTTTGAATAATGAAGGGAATTGGTTTTTCAAGTATAAGTATATTCTTCCTAAGACTATAATTTCATATGGCGAGCTTTAAGAAATAATTTTTCCTTCAATTTGTTTATAGTTCTAAATATAGATATTTTCATAAAAAAATCCATTCTATTATTATTTATGTTTATAAATGGAAACAACAATGAAAGATAAAGTTGAACACCGTGTACATTTTATTGTCTTTATTCCATTTTACATATTCGTCTAGTAATTTTTAGAATGAGGACTCAATAAAAAACAAGAGAAATAGATACCACATAAAAATCTTCTCCATAGTTGTTTGCACATTTATTTTTCTCTAGATGGGATAAACAATTGCACTATTACTTTAGTGAAAAAACTTAATATAGAATGATTTGTATACAATTTAATTTATGTAAGTTATTGTTTCATTATTTTAATCCTTTATAGTTAAAATTTATTATTTTTATTATCATTTAAAAAAGTGAATTGAATATGGATTTTGTATTATAGGTATTGGGTCATAAGGAAAGTCATGTACATCATATTTAAATTTCAAGATATATTCAGCAGTCAGGGAACTGGACTTGGACTTGAAATTAGTGAGAGGATAGTGATAAGACTTCTATTGTGATATCATTTGATGTTCATTAAATAGGGATCATTTCAAAACATTATAAATGGAAGAAATTGGATGTTGTTTAAAATAAGACAACATCTTGAGATAGAGGAGGAACTTAATCATCTCAAATTTTGGCACAATGGAACAAATGTAAGAATTTTTTTGTTTTTTTATTTTTATATATTCAATATTTGAGATAATAATATTAAAAAGAGATTTTTTTTTTTCATATTTTTCTATTTATTGTAGTTAAATGCATAAAAATAAATTCTCATATGTAAGTAAATTTTTGTAGGTTGGAACACAATGAGAATGTACGATTCATTGCAAAGGTTGTATTCTACCCACACTTTTAGAAATTAAAGAATGGTTATATTTTTTTATGTATAAATGGAATATTTTAGAGCATTTTGGGAATGTTGTCGAAGAATGCAACTATGGCATCTTTGTTTTTTGTGAGAGGAGTAGTAAAGAGTCAAAGACAATATTTGGTCAGTTGTTTATATTTTCCTAGAATATTATTGTATTGTAAACATGTTTGATTCTGGAAGCATTCTTAAATATCATTATGGGTTCTAAGTTTCGTTTTATATGACTTGAGTCTTTGATATCAAAATTTTAACTTTTACACAATTTCGTTATTTAATTTAAATTTTGCATTCAAAATTATATTTACCTATTTCTCAATTCTTCTATGCCATTATTAAAAGCTATCTAGAAATTTGAGTATGTTTAATCCTTGGGGAATATATGGAAATATAATAAATTGTTGTATTAGTTTTCAAAATCACTATATTTTGTGGAGATGTCATGTATAGTTGTATCCGTTTTCCTATACATGAATTAATCATGAAGGCAATATAGTAAGATTATAGTAAATAGAAGTAGCTAAAAAGATAAAAGAGTGAAATAAGTTTAATGTGGGACTTGTTACTTAGAAAACTTGTTTTAAACCCTATTTTTGTTTTCTTAAAAATGAATAAAAATAATTTTAAATAAATAGTATGCATAATATGCTAACCTAAAAATGAGAGGATACTCAAAAATTTGTGTTGTATGTATGCATGAAGTTACATATTTTTTTCAATTTTGTTTTTGTTTTGTGTTGTGGAACATCCTCTCTTCTTATGAGGAAGAGAATGTTAAATGGATTTTCATATTCCAAGGTGAATTGATTCATTTTATGATTTTAAATTACACATTTCCTACTAATGATAAATATAGATATATTGGCACATGAACATAAAATTCATAGTTGAATCTTTATATTATGTTATTAAAGATTTTCCTCTTAATAAAGCGTAAGATTGTTTCTATTTATTTTGAATGAAGTTTTTATAATTAAGAAATTCCTAGTGCATTCCTAATGGTGGAAAGGGGAGCCCATGTGACCATATTATTTACATTCATTGTAGAAGGTATATATCAAATAAAGAGAAAGTAAAAGAGAATATATATATATATATATATATATATATATATATATATATCTGGAAATATTGCATTGAAGCTTAACCAATTTACAAATTATAGGTAATGTTACTTTTGTCATATCATTAGATCAACTTACATATAAAATGGGCATTCTCCCAAACTAATGAAACTATTTCACCAAATATAAACAAGTGGTTGAATTGATAAGGAAGTTGTCAATATTACAATCCCAACCTATGCTAAAAGAGGTGGTGTGAAACATGACATAGAAATCCAACAAATCATAATGGATAAGGGTGTTATTTCACATATTGTACTTATGAGTACCCTTGTAGATATGTATACCAATGTGGAAGCATACAAAGGCATTTTATTTGTTCAACAAAAGTTTAGCATCATATTATCCCATGTCAAAATGGGAGAACATGGTAGGAAATCCATCAAAGCATATTAGAAAATAGATTTTTGTTAAATGTAGTTTCAACTACCTATATAAATGTACATAAAAGGTAAATTCATATAAAATACGCACATGAAATATTAGACAAATTTTTTGAAAGAGATGTGGTCTCTCTTAATTCAATGATTATAGGATATGAACAAAATGAGTTTTTGAAAAGGATTTAAGACTTTCAAGAAAATGAAATTAGCAGGTTTTAATCCACTCTTTACAACCTTTTTCATCATACTCCCATCTTCTACCAAAATGGGAGCTTTCTAACAAGGTATGGACATTCATCAAAGAATAATGGTAAGTGTATTTTTTTGTAATTGTTACACACAAACTAATTTTTAAAATATCTTAAAGAGGTTTGGTCTTATTTAATGCCATAATTGCAGGATAGGTACAAACTAGATTTTGTACTAATTCTATCAATCTCCTTGAAGTAATGAAGAAATGTGCATCATTGCGTGATCTATATAATGTTGTCTTCTACTTCAATTAAGGTGTGCATATTTTAATTCATTTAAGTTACAAACCTTATGACATTATTTGTTCATAGGGTGTCTTCTAAGAGGTTTAGAGGAAAATTTTGTGTGGAGATCATCTAAATTATTTCTTAAAATTTTAATCATAAAAGTAATTTTGAAACTTGGATAATATATGTAGGTAAGTGGAATGCTTAAGTTTTGGGTTGGTAAAATTCCTATGGTAAAAAGCTTTTTCGTGTTTGAAAAATTCATTGTTTTAAAAGGTTACACTAGATGAGTAAAAAGGTTACATGGAAAGACCGATTTAAAAATATTATATTTGTAAAAATCTAATTACGAGTAATGTAGGATAAATAAATGTTAAACAACTACCGGTATATAAATGATAAAAGAAATAAGATAGTTAATAATAAAACCCTATTTGTAAGAGAGAGATTAAGAGACTTAGCTAGTTTTTCACTAAATCCCGAAGTTTTATGGAATGGAAAATTGATAAATAGGAGGAGTAGAATGTCACAACGACACATAGAAAATCTTAGAAATGTCTTATGAGACTTGACATGGGCGCTTGGAATAGGATTAGGGTGATTAGGCACTAGAGACCTCTTTTAACAGGGTGCCTTTTCCCATGAAGGAGCTCAAAAATTGGTTTATGCTTTGTCATACAAGTGTCACTAACCTACACTTTTGGTCGAATGTATGTTGTTGGATGATTACTAAATTCACATGTAACCTATAAAGAGAAGATGACCTGCAAAACCCTCAAACTACATCAAATCCCAAAAATGAAAAATGAAAAGTGAGGAGTCGATCACCCTAATGGCCACCTAACTAAGTGAGCTTCCAACTGAGCACTACACTACATTTCAGAATCCATGAATTTCTTGTGCGTGTGTGATAAAAGTGTGTCGTAGGAATCAATTGTGCAAGCACACATGATAGTGTACAATAGCTACATGTAGAAATGTAAATAGATGTGTCGGTGGAAAATTTAACTTCCCTTCCTATGCATGTATGAAAAAATGTAGTCCCTTGAGTGAGTGATAGATTAATGCTTGTATGCTCTTATAATGCCTTTGGATGCAACCTTAGGTGATGATAATAGATTCTTAGAGATTGGTCCTTTATTATGGTCACATAGCTTTGTATTTATATAATTCCCTTGGTTTAATTTCGTAATTGACTTTGAGAAGGCATACACCCATAAGAAATTAATATTTTCAAAAGATAAAATATTCTCAAAAAGATCAAGTAAAGTAGAGGTTAGGGGCACCCAAAAGGATGAGGGCGTTATTGTCTTCATGTTTGGGAGTTGGTGTCTAGAGTCATAAAAGATAAAACAATAAAGTACCAACTAGGTTGTAGGGTGTAGAAGGCCAAATAGAAAATAAGAAACACAAAAAGTCCAAAGATAGTTTTCAATTACTAGTTTTCTCACTTAGGAATCATATGAATAGTAGTATGTGATTACGAGCTAGATATGTACCCAAGTAGGTGATTTAGTGTCTACATTTACCCCACTTTATGTTGTTGAGTGAATAATTGATAACATAAAGTAATTTATAATTTTTTTACTTTTTTCCTTGTAGATTGATGGAAAAAGCATGCTGAGGAGACAAGTGAAAGTGTGAAGTGGTAAAAAATGAAGCGTGAAAGCTAAGAAAGAGGAAATGACCCTAGGGGTAAAAGTGTATCATGTTGGTCATTGTGTGTTTTGTTTTGTCATTGATGTCAACTCCATTGATGGAAAATGGTGTCATGAGATTATATGAGTATCTATGAGGTGTTAATTGATGTCAAACATGAAGGTTGATTCATAGTGTCATGTTTGGAGGTGTTCCATGAGGTCATGGAGCTTGGTTTGCAGGTAGAATCATGATTTGAGTCATCATAATTTGGTTGGATTGTTTCATGATGTCATTCATGGTCCATGAGGTGTGTTACATGTGTTTTTAAGTTTTCATGAGGTGAACACAATAAGTTCATGAGGTTACAATGTTTAATTAGGTCATTTCAGGCTTGTTTCTATCCCTAGAGCATGCATAATGAGATGGATATGTGAGATTTGAAGAAAATTAGTATTTAACAATCATATTAGTAGTATGGAGATGGTATAAAGGGTATGCATGGTGAGTTTTAGATCATGATTCAAAGGTATGATGCATTTATGAGGTCTTTGGGAAGCAAATATTGAGAAACAGAGACAGATACATAGGTAAGTTGCTTATAGATGGAGATTTTAAGAGCTATATGGGCTAGATGGTGAGTATTTATAGTTATAGAATGCTTTCATGACAATTCATACCAAACTTTAATGTCATTATAAAGAATTTTTTTGAAGATATGCAAACTTTGGTGAAACCCATAAGTTACAATGTGTTTTTATAAGCAAAAGTGGACCTTCTGATGCTTGTTATGAATTGTATAATTTTCATGGGGACCTGATATATTTTACATAGTGTCTTAGGTAAGTTATGAAGCTTTCAAAAAAATGAGGTGGTTTGATATCATTTTTTATGAACGATCGTTAAGAAGGTAAAGTGGTTTGAAACCCTAACTAAACCCTAGCTAGGAGCAACTTGCATAAGATTGAGTATAGCGAGTTTGTTTTGATATATTATGAAAAATTGATGATTTTAAATTATATATGACTCTTCCATATTTCTATAAAGGTAAGATAGAGTAGGTGACAATATGTGGGCCCCACTTGAAAAGTCTTATTTATGAAGAGTTAATTTAAGGAAATGGTTCCCAAATGAGGTAAAGTATTAACTTGAATTTATGATATACTTGAGTTGATATATATGTTCATTAATGTTTCAGGTCATTAATAAGGTGAAAAAGTGCAAAGTTTTCCCTATCTATAAGGACTTGTTTTTGGGGTAGTTTGGAGCAACCTTCAATAAAATTGACATTGCATGAGCTACATAGGGAGTTAGGACTCCATTAAAGTTTTTTGTGAAGTGGTTTAAAATATATTTCTATTGGTGTATCATAATTTATGCTTTGAATTTTTATGAAAAGTTATGACCCATTTTTTGATGTTCAAGTTTGGAGGATGTTTTTTCTAGTAAGATGCAAATATATTCATGAGGTAAGTTGATGATTATGAGTTTTTTAAGCTTGGTAAAGGTTTATAATTTCTTATAAATAATGGATAATGGTGTTACATTCTTTTTTGAGTTTGGAAGTGTTTTTTTAAAGTTATGGAGTGTGTTGGGCTCATACTTTCTTCTTGAGTCCTAGAAGGATAAAAATCAGTTTGTAGAGATTGACCTTGTCAAAGGCCTTCCAATTGGATTTGGAAGGATTTATAATATTTTATGGAAAGGTAATTAATATTTATTTCCAATGAGGTATTCTTGTCTCATGATGATGAATTTTTGTTGGTCATTTAGTCAATTTTTTAATAAGTTTGTATATGCATTTTTAGGACAATTTTGTTCTTGCTAAAAGATTGAGTTGATTGGAGCATCAAATGAATGAGTTGATGATCGTTACAAAATTTAAAGTTAGTAGGGGTGAATTTGGAATATATTGAAAGTATTTAAAGGCCTGTATTGTATCAGAAATGGTTATTATTAGTTGAGTTTGAAAAATAGGTTTTTGGGCAACTTGATTTGGTGAAGAGAAATGTTGTTGTGGTTTGAACTTGAGGATGTTTCATGAGTTATATATTTCATAGGAGTTATGTAAAGATATTGGGATTTACATTTAGTGGTCACATTCCATAGTTGAGTTCATCGTGAGGGGTCTTGAGGCCCAAAGGTAGATTTAGGTTGTTGGAAACATTTTTTTTGTGAAGGTAATGAGCCAGTGGGTTCATTAAATGAAATAATATAATTGGTTCAAGTAAATTGAGACCATGGTTGATGTTTAAATGATATTTTAATCATGTTTGGTTAGTATGGATTCTTTACCAAGTATGGTTTTGATGTGAGTGGATTTTTCTCATTCCAAAAGTAGGGTTTTAAGGCACTTTGGTGCATGATGAGAGGTTTTTGGCATGACCGACCTATATGGGTCATATGTGACAATTTTAATGATTAAAATGGGTTTTAATTAATTTTATTTGGTCATAAAAGAGGTATAAGACTGTCCTATGTTGAGTTTATGAGGAAGAGAATCCTATAAAGGTGAGTTTTGAGTTCATTTTTGAACTAGTTCTCTTGGAGGGAAAAGTGTGACCTATGTAGAAGTTTTTACAAGTATGTGTACATGATTTGAAGGATGAGGAAGAGAATGATGTTGAATACTAATTGAATACATGAGATAAATTTTATAGATCCATGACAAGTTGAGAAAGAAGAAGATTATGCAAGATTGAAGACCTAGAGTTTGAGAAAGGGTTTGTGAGTTAAATAAGAGATCTCCATAAGTTGTGGTAGAATAAAAATCAGATGTCAAACATCTTCAGGTCACCGATTTGGTGCTTAATCATCCTAGGGGTGTTTTATCCTCCTTTTGGAGTGGGTGCTTTGCTAAATTAGGGGTTAGTGCTCCTTGTAGAGTTAGTGCTCTACTAAACTAGGGGTTGGTGATCCTTGTGGGGTTGGTGCCTTACTAAATTTGAAGCATGGATAAATCATGTTTATGTTTTAGTGGTTTTTATTCCCCTTGAGGGTTTCTCACTTAATTTTTGTGTTCTTGTGTACTTTCTTATTATTTCTCATGTGTATGGTTATTTTTATGCTTAAGTAAACACATCTATGGTTCATGGTTAATTGAATGGTTGCATAAATGATGTTGAATGATAAATGGTAAATAAATTGAAAGTTTTTTAGGAATGATTCACCCCCTCTCATTCCATTATGCTTACAACATATCATGTTGTACCATGTTAAACCTATTGATGTGTTTGTGACTACTACTTTTTTATTGCGTATTAAAGACGGATCTCCAAAAGAAGAGAAAAAAGAGTAGTCAAAGTCGTATATGAAAATTATATAAAATTATGTAAAATTATTTAAGAAATGTGAAAAATTAGTATAAAGAAAGTGTGCACATGATCCATGGAGAATGAAAAGGACATAAAATTTCCTAAAAATGTTGGAGAAGAATGAGTGTTTTGGGTGATCTCACGCCAAGTGCAATTTTTTAGGTGATCTCACACCACGGTAGAATAGTGTTGGGGAAAATGTCTAGTTTCATTCTCCCTCCATGACTACTTCTTGAATTTATACACCACTGTAGATGGTGTGATCCATGTTTAGTTCCATGTTGTTCTAGTTTGATCCAAGTAGGAAAAGAGAGATAGAATGTATTCTGATTACTTGAGGATTGTTCCATGATGTGTTAAATACTCGTGAACTGATTAAAATTATTATGATATGAGAAAGTAACTATAACTTCCCCTAGTCATAGGTTCCCAGGAAAGGTCAGGATTACCCAAACACTATTTTCTATAGTTGGGCGATAAATGTCTCTGTGTTGAACTAAGGACCTAAGTCAGAATCTAGGCATTTATGTATCTATAACTTTGTTTTGTTCCTGTACTATGTAGGCTTGTATTGAAGATCCGATCTTTTGTTTGGGTTGAATAATTCACCCAATGTATTCCCCCTCATTTTTGGGGTGCATGCAATTTTGATAGGATAATGTAGCCCAAAGGAGAGGATCAAATGTTGATATGAAACTGATACCCTACATGGGGAGGGGATGTGCATGGTAGAAACCAAGGCACATGTAAAAATATGGCTAGAGAATTTGTTAGTAGAAAAAGTGATAAGCATGCAATAGAAGACAATGTAAATAAGTAATAATGAAGATAAAGTAGACTACGAAAAGTGGGTTTCAAACATGGGACATCACTCACAATGTCACAAGAAAATCAGGACCGAAGTGGTTTAAGGCATAAAAGAAATGATCAAGCAATACATAGGGCATAGCTTGTAAACAATGGCATATAATGTAAAACAATGAAAAATAGTAGCAAGCAAAGTATCAGACAACCATGGTGGAAAATAGTTCCTACAAGACAAATGTTGCACATGAAGCACCCATTATCATGTTAGAAAGATAAAAAGTATGTCAAATCATGTATGGATCCATGTAAAGTAGTGTGCTAGTGAGAATAGTAAGTAGTATAAAATGAAACAATAACACCTGTGATGTGTATGAAAGTAGATGCCCTCCATAGCCTTAGTGGGACTACTAAGAGGTACAACACCAAGCATCATTGTTGAGTGTAAGGATATGTAGAAAGTATACATTCAAAACTAAAGAAAAAGTGAACGTGCATGTGTATATAGAAAATATAATGAAATATTGGATATCTATCTAATATAGTAAGCAAAGTGTAACATGTGAGTATAAGTAAACAAGAATAATCACAACTAAGATATGCAATATGCTATGAGTGTGAATGGAATGGAATGTGATAGGAGATGCGTGCATCCCGAGTGAATGTGAATGAGTATGAGATGAGGTTCATTTTATAAAAACCCCTCGATAGTCAAGAGTGAACCATAGAACAAGATTGCATCATCCATAAATTGTTTGATAGCATGTGTGAGAGATATATGATCAATGAAACATATAGCGTAAAAAGTGTGATTGAGGTGAGGTTCATGGATGTAGTCCGCCATCAAAAGTCAAGTGTGAACTTTAGCATAAGAGTGTGTCATAGGGTAATGAAGATACACATGTGTATTAAGTTGTGTAAGATGCATGAGAAAGACTAGATGCAAAGCATAGAGCATAATAGTAGAAATAAAAGACACCGATAATGAGAGGAGGGGTGAAAGTAATCATGATTCCCCCAAGTATATGTTGATGATCAAAAATCTGATAAAAGTGAAATAAAAGGGTCCTCCACCTGATGTATGAGAAGATAAAGGTGTGTTACCATGCTCTAAGATTGGTGGTGTGTGATACTAATGTTGTATATGTGAAGAATACTACGGAGGTGATGAGCACCTATGTGAAGGATACCTATTAGGGTGATGAAAACCCATGTGAAGGAGACCTAGGAGGTGATGAGAACCTATGTAAAGGAGACCTAGGAGGTGATGATCAACTATGTGAAGGAGACCTAGGAGGTGATGAAAACCTATGTGAAGGGGTTTCCTGAGATGGGGCATTAGGTCGAGAAGATGGACTAGCGTGATGATGAGGACAAGTAGGCCATGTACAAATAGGTGATATAGGTGCAGAATGTGCCTTAGATTTGAGAGATCCAGGGACCTAGGTGATTTAGATAATACAATGAAAACCTCAAGAGGAGGCTGCATCCAAGGTGTATATGGTGGAACACCCTTGATGGTGATAAATTTCTTATTATGAATGAATTTTAGACACAAGTGATTCATGGAAATGATATCCTTAGTACATAAGCCAAGGAAAACTAAGAGCATGTCACAACATTTGATTGAAGGTTCCATAATGAATGACACAAACATGGTGAGAGGCCCAACTATAACTAGAAGCTTGACATAACCATAAGATTTAGGAACTAGATATGAAATATGTGAGAGTGGATAGTTGATAACAACAAGGAGTGCAATAGAGCACACACCCATATGAATCGATGGATTGATCATTGTATTATTGATAACATGAGGTCTAATGGAAGCTTTAATATGTAGTGTATTAGAAAATAATGTAGCATGATAATCGTGATTAGATAATGTAATGAATGGTGGCAATGCATCAATATGAGCAACTAGAAAATCAAGAGCCCCGATGAAGGAGGAGGCACTACATGATATGTATGATTAGTTGAAGAGTCGGCAACTTGCTTGTCATGCTTAGGAGAGGATCATTAAATATTTTGAGATTTTTATTTTCATTGACTAGTGTAGATGTCAAAGGATCGGGAGATCTCGATTATGTCATTATCGATGAGATCTTAAATATGATGTCTAAGTTTGATGTATCGATCGGTGCTGAATGTCCAACACATTGATGATAGTCACATCTATTATTTTCATTATAATTATGTCCTTTAGGGTGAGATGGATCCAAATTAAGTGGAGGAGGAAGCGTAATAAGATTTCTCTCAATAAGTTGTGGCAATAGAATATGTGGAGCATAAGGAAATTTTGTGAATGTATGATTTGGAGGCTACCATTAAAGTTTTTAGGAGTAGAGACAATGTTAATAGTATTTTTGGATTTAATGGGCTTAGTAGATGGCTTGAAAGTATATTTTCTTTGAAACCGATTAGAAGATGAAGCCTGATCATGATATTTAAGCTTTCCCATAGATAATAGTTTGATTTCACATAGCTTAAGAGTATGGCATAGCTGATCAAATGATGGAGAGGTCTCAAAGATGATGCTCTCTTACAAAGGAGACAAAATACTTTGGACAAAAAGATCTTGTAATTTAGATTCCATGAGTACATTAGACATCTTAGCTAAGTTGTTCTTATATCGTAACACATAATCCATTAGATTCTCATTAGATCCTTGTTTGATTTGTGCAAGTTGAACATATGATATCTTAGAACCAATATTGATTGATAATTGAGAAATAAAAAACATTGGATAAATGCATAAATGATGTTACCAAGTGGATAGGTAGATCGTAGAACCAACACATTGCATAATATTGGAGGCTTATAGGAAAGATATTTGCTAGTAAAGTATGATCATCTGCATAATCTAGACATGCCACATGAAATGCTTAGAGATGATCTTGAGGGTCACCATGGCCATTGAAGGTGGGCAGCTTAGGAGTGACAAAGTTTAGAGGAAGTGCATAAGTGGAAATGGCGGGTGTGAAAGGAGTATGAAGTAGTAAATGTGGAATCAAGAGATGGAGATTCATGAGAAGTAGCCTATTGCAGTTGATGGATTTGAACTTAGAGATATTGATAGAGAGAGGATAGGTCTTGAGTGCCAGTGGAAGATACTTTCCATGTGTGAGAAACAAGAGGTGAAGTGAAGTGGTTGGTGGGAGTAGGAACATATACATGAAAAATATAAGTAGGTAGAAGGGTGGAAGTAAAGGGTTGAGTAGAAATACACAAAAAGTAGGGATGAATGTAGGAACATTAAGCTCAACAAGATTTGGTGGCCTCCTCACGAGAAGAAAATAAGAGTAGATCTAGATCTTGGGGATGTTCAACAAGATGATCATTGAGCTCCTAAAGATGTTCTTCAATAAAGGGTTCATAAGATTGAGCCATGATAAGAATATTGCAAAAATGTCTAGAAGTTAGGTTGAGTCTAAATGGATGGGTTCACTAAATGATTTAACAAATATTAGATTTGTTAAACCCTAATTGTAGAGTAACACAAAATAAATAAATGTAAAAATCTGATTTAATATAAATGACACAAGCAATAAGCTAGATAAGAATGAAACCCTAGAGTGTGAGAGAGAGAGAGAGAGAGAGAGAGAGAGACTTAGCTAATTTTGCACTTGATCCCAAGTGCTAGAGAGAAAAAATGAGAACAAGAGGAGAAGATTGTCACAATCACACAAAAAAAATATGGAAATGTTAGATGAGCTTGTAATAGGGCACCTAGGTGTTAGGGACCTCTCACCGGGCACCTGTGACTACACAAGAGTAAAGAAATTGGTTTTTTTTATGTCACAAAAGTGTCACTAACATTCACTTTTGGTTTCCTATATGTCTTTAGATGATCACCAAATTCACTTGTAACCTACAAAGAGAAGATGACCTACAAAACCCTCAAACTACATCAAATATCAAAAAGAAAATATGCAAAATGAGGAGTCAGATTGACCATGGTAGTCATTCAACTAAGTGATCTTAAAAATGAGAAATTTACTACATTTCAGACTCCATGTAGTTATTTTGTTTGTGTGTGTGATAAAATCGTGCCCTAGGAAGCCCTGCATTGTAAGCATGCATGATAGTGGGAGATAAATAGATGTAGAAATGTAAATAGATGTTTGGATGGAAAAATGAACTTCCCTTCCTATGTTTATATGCATAAAATGTAGTCCATTGTCCTTTGAGTGAGTGCTAGAGGAATGCTTTGATTATCTTAGAATGCATTTGATGCAACATTAGGTGATGATAATAGATGTTTAGATCTTGGTCATTTATTATGGTCACATAGATTTATATTTATATGATTCCCTTAGTTGAATTTTACAATTGAAAACTTAAAAATTGACCCATAAGAAAATAAGATGCCCAAAAATAGCAAGTAAAGTAAAGAGAGTCCAGGGCATTCAAAGGATGAGGGCACTGGGTGCAAGCGTCCTGTCTAAAGCGTTGGTGTCCAAAGTCATAAAAGATAAAACAATGAAGTAAAGACTAGGTTGTAGGGTGTATAAGGCTAAATAGAAAATAAGAAACACAAAAAGGCCAAAGATAGATTTCAATTGTTAGTTTTCTCACTTAGGCATCATATGAATAGTAGTATGTGATTAGGACCTAGAAATGTACCTTTTTGTCATGCAAATGTGCAACAAGGAAATTAACAATTTCCAAGCACGACAACTATACCCTTGTGTTAATATTTTCAAGTCTTATCATTCCAAGGAACCATGGGTCTATCTAGTCAGTCCAAGTGACCTCCCAATTAACATTATCTCATCCCCTATGTGATTTAGGAAAGTCCATTCTTTCCCCCTATGTGATTTTAGGAGTTCATTAAAAGTTGCAAGCTACATATAGCTGTGGGAAGGGCTATCACTGGCCTTCCTAGGGATGGAGCAGGAGAAGAAAAAAGACAAAAATGGAAATGGAGGTGATTCAAAGGTCTTTGGACATCATGAAAGTGATTCAGAAGATTCTGGAAGGGCTCGAGAGAAGTTGGGGCAGTTTCACCAAAATTAGGGTTCATAGGCCTAGTTAGTGCACATGCCAAAACAATCACTGAGCTTCCAAAGGTGATTTTGGGAGCACCGAATGGAGTTATGAGAAAAACAAAAAATCTTCGAGAAAGGGAATTCTAATCCCTACAACATGGTGAAATTATGTTTTTCACAACACTTTTTCACATTAGGTCTTAAAGTAGTTTTTCTAAAGCACGTGGAGTACCAAATAAAAATCCACTTTTTTGAGATTGAATTTAAGAATCAAGAATAATATTCCCACCATTTAATTCAAAAATCCATTTCCATCCAGGATGATATATAATTTCACCAAAAAAGTTAATCGGGAGCTCAAGTTATCATCATCTCAAGTTGTCCTATTAGAGCAAGTTCGGAGTTGGTAAAATTTTTAGAGGACACGTGTCACCTCCAAGATCCTAGCAGGATTTTTTGTGCCTAACATCCCTCAAGGTTAGGTACATTGGTGCGTAAATTATTTTTCTTATTTATATCATTCATACGGTTGATAATTTGTCATTTAAACATGATTTGATAATGCATGGGGATGCTTTATATAGGTATATCTTAGTGAGTTTAATGCATTTCCTTGATTTTTCTCATGTAACCTAATTAAACATATAAATTCATATTAACTCCCTTCATGAGAGAAATGTGGTGATGTGTGTAGGAAAATAATGAACATTTATTTCTAATGCAATTAAGGAGCCCCGAGTTTGGAGTTGGAGTATAGAAGTTGAAGACTTTTTCCATCTATCGGCCTATAAGTATGGGTATTGTTTTTAGCAGTCCCATAGGAATTTATGAGTCTTGATCAATACTTTTAATGGAAGACATTAGTGCTGGTAATTTTTTTATTATGTAACCACATGTGTCTATATAAAGACACCTCCTTGAAGAACAATGTAGTAGTTGGTAATATTTATAATCTATGATATAGCTTGTTGCATTTAGCACTTTTACTTTCCGCACTGAATATGTCATGGAACTTATTTGAATTAATATAAGGAGATATCATTTTGAGAATCTTGAGCTGTTAAGATTTCCTCTATCCCAAGGAAGAGCAAGGGCCCACTCAACCAAGGAGATAGGAGGTTGTTTATGTTTACGTATGCATATGATTTTCTGATAAGTCATAATCACTCAGTTCCTTTACTGTAATTTCTATTTTAGTGTGTTTCATGTAATTCCTGTTCAAGTGTGTTTATTTTCCTTATTGAAATTTCCATTCAGAATGTGTGTTTTCCTTATGCAAATTCTAGTTAGCATGTGCTTTTACTTTTACTGCAAGTTCTGATTATGAGTGTGCAATTTCAATTCTGTTCTTTCAATTCTACGTGCACATTTCCATTTGAGTTAGAAGTACAAATTTACTTTTATTGTAACTTAATTCCATAGATTTACATTGAGTTTCTATAGATTAGTAGAAAATTCATAAAGATCTAACAAAAAACCCCCAAAGAGACCCAATAGTATAACTGGCTACATAGGACTCCATTGCATACAACCTAGGACACAACCCTGGTTTGATAATGACACTAGTAGATTAATCTATTAGTTAAATGATTGGAAGAATACAACAACCCATCATTTTTGCACCATTTCTGGGGACCCCATAAGCACAACCTGCCATTTTATTCACTTTATATGCTATGGGTGTTAATGGAGTTCATTTATGCAACTAGTAGAAGTCCTCGACCTTGTTTACATAACCAACCTTGATGCATAGGCCACAGATGATCAAGGGATATTTATACCACACAACATCCAAAAAATATCTCCAAACAGAATTACACATAGGGAACATTGAGAGTGACACTGAATCCAATCCAATGCCTAGAAGCCCTTCTGAACATTCTGCATCATCCTATTTGGAACCAAAACAAATTCCAAATGGGAGACAACAAGAATAATGAGAACCAACCCTTGGGAAGAACCTTTACTTATCCCATTGTCTTGGATGAAGATGAGGATGCACCTATGAAAAATATCTCACCATCCATCCTCCCTATCTTCCGAGGCATGTCTATAGAAGACCCTGATTAGTTCTTGTTTGAATTCAAAGTTCTTTTCCAAACATATGATTACAAAACAAACAATCAAAACTCAAACTCTTTCCTTCCACTCTCAAAGACTCTACTATGAGATGGTTCATGGGATTGTCCTCTAACTCCATTCATTCTTGGGAGGCCATGGAGACAACCTTTTTGGATAAATATCAAGACTACTACAGGGGAAGGGATAGGAAAGAAGAGTTTTTCTAGATAAAGCAAAAAGAAGATGAAAATCTAGAGGATTATCTGGATAGATTTATCTTTCTCCATCGTAGGAGTGGTTATGAGTTACATGCAGAAATTACTAAGACAATTTTCCTTAAAGGAATTGATGAGGAAACCAAGGATTCCCTCCATCTTATGGGAGGAGGTGATGTGCACAAAATTAGTATGGAACAAATCACTAAGCTATGCCGAAGTTACTCTAGAACATGAGGAGGTATACAAAAATAAAAACATCCAAGCTTTCCCTAGGAACCTCTGAACTTCTGGAGGAAATGGCCAACATGAAAACAGACATCTTGTCACAATTGACATCAACCATTGATGGGATAAAATCCAAAACCAGTGTTGCAAAAGAACCATTGGACATATATTTCCCTAAATGCAGGAAGAGACATCCTCTGAGAGAATTTCCTTTAGAGGTTACGAACATGTGTTTGATCTGTGATGTTACTAATCACGATACTAAGCATTACAATTTCTTACCTCAGTTGAAAGGAGGATTGAATGTTATCTCCCAAGATGAGGTAGAGGTAAAATTTTTTCAAAGTCCAACTAATAAGGCCATGCATGCTCCTCAACATGCTCGAGAACCCTGAGGATGTCATGGCCTAGTCAGCCTCCTCATCCTACTTGGGGACAACCTGAGTGGGCACCACCAAATTGGATGGCTTACCCACATCCACCACCATGGATGATTCCCTACAATCAATAGGGTTGGACATCACCAACCCCTACAAATCCATGAAAAAATCTTGGGATTACCCTGTGGATTTCATGGTCTTACAACCTAAAGCCTAGAATTTGGGATATCCAGTCATCTTAGGAAGAGCCTGGTTGGATACTGTTGCTACATATATTGACTGTAGGTCAGGAAAAATGACCATTTTAAATGGACAAAAATCCAAGAATATTTCATTATATCCTCCTTCCTAGCCCTATGTGTATGATTGTGAACATGTATGGGTAGATTCTTCGGATACTAACTCTATGAGTTCTTCTTATCTAGCCACCATTGACAGTGAAAAATCACATGAAAAAATTGTTGAGTCATATATGTTGTCTGATGAAGAGGATATTTTGGCTACAGAAATTGGAACTGAGGCTATGGAAATTGGAACTAAGGCTGTAGAACCATTTTTTCTAACACATCCGATACTATTGCCTTGGTAAGTGACATTTCTAATGAAGATGGTAAGGAAATCTATGCTTATAATGTAGAATGCACAGTCATTGATTTCTATTGTCCTTTAACCAAGATTATGTCTCTTGACAATGTAACTATTTTACACATGCTTTAGCCTCATGTTTGTCCCTTGAATTATTTAATCATTGATGCAGAGCTCGCTATTTTGAAAGATACCAAGCAAGTGATTATTGACATAGGCAAAGAATTGACCATTGGTAATAATTTAGAGGCCAGCCAAGAGGCTAGGGTTTTTAAAATTTTGAGGAAACATTCCTAGGATTTTGCTTGGGATTATACTGATATGAAGGGAATTCATCCCAACATCTACACTCACCATATCTACACTGAGGATGTTAAACCCATAAGACAGCCGCAACGAAGAATTAATCTAGCACTCAGGACATAGTAAAAAATGAGATAGAAAAATTGTTGAAGGTGGGTTTCATCTATCATATATTTGATAGTCAGTGGGTATCACCATTAGTTATAGTTCTCAAGAAAAATGGTAAATGGAGGATCTGTGTAGACTATAGGGAACTTAATAAAGCCACTAAGAAAGACTACTTTCCCCGCCTTTTATTGATCAGGTTTTGGACAATCTTGTAGGTAAGAAATATTTTTCCTTCTTGGATGGGTTTAGTGGGTATAACCAAATAAGTATTACACCTACTAACTAGGATAAAACCACATTCACTTTCCTTAGGGTATGTTTGCATATTGGGTTTTACCATTTGGGCTTTGTAATGCACCTACTACTTTTCAGAGAGCAGTCTTGGAAATTTTTGCAAATCTCACAAATGACTGTGTTGAAGTTTACATGGATGACTTCACTGTCCATGGATCCAATTTTGATGAATCTATGAATAACCTTGAAAAAGTATTAAGTAGATGTGAGCAACACCAACTTTCCCTGAGTCATGAAATTTTTTGATTATGGTTGATCAAGGAATTGTCTTAGGCCACCATGTTTCTGCCAAAGGAATACAAGTCAACCCCAAAAAGATTGCAGTCATCACTTAGCTGCCTACACCAACAACTCAGACTAACATCAAGATTTTCCTTGGTCATGCAGATATTATAAGTGATTCATCAAAGAATTTAGTAAAATTACTGCACCTATGTTTTTTCTAACAAAATATTGTGTTTTTTGAATGGTCCCCTCAATGTCAACATGCATTCGATATTATCAAGGAGAAGCTAACCACCACTCCAGTCTTGAGAGGACCCGATTGGGGGAAACCTTTCCATATTCACACTGATGCCTCTAATACAACCATGGGAGTTGTTCTTGGACAGAAAGATGAAGAAGATCAGATGTATGCCATTTACTTTATCGAAAGAATCTGACCCTACGGAGAGAAACTACACCACTACGGAAAAGGAATTTTTAGTTGTTGTTTACTCCCTGAATAAATTCAGACATTACATTACTGGGTACAAAATCTTTGTTTACACTGACCACTCGGCCATAAGATATTTGATGAATAAACTAGTAGTCGAAGGGTGGATTATTAGATGGTTACTCTTGTTACAAGAATTCAATTTGACCATTATTGATAAGCCAAGGAAATATAATGTTGTTGCTAATTTTCTTTCTAGATTGAATGTTTTAGGTGATGATGAAGTAGTCCAGATCATTTTCTCGGATGAACATCTATTTTCTGTATCTACTCAACCCCCATGGTTTGTCGATCTCACAAATTATTTGACTACAGGGAAGTTTCCTTCCTATTTTACTCATAAAGAGAGACAAAGATTAGTAAAAAATAGTGCAACATATAAGTGGTGTAATGGAATTTTATTCAAATGTTGTCCTGATATGGTTCTTCACATGTGTGTTTGGGAAGATGAAGTGTACGAAATATTGCAAGCTTGTCATGATGAACCTGGAGGAGGACATTACTCAGTGAAGTGGAAATTCACAAGGTCCTTAGAGTGGGGTACTATTGGCCTTCCCTCCACAAATCTGTAAAGAAGTATGTGTGGTAGTGTGATGCATGTCAAAGAATGGGGAAGCCTACACTATCCATGGAAATGCCTCTCAATCCTTAGCTGGTCTTAGGACCATTTGAGAAATGGGGAATTGATTTCATTGGACCTTTTGATCCCCCATATTTTGGGAAATCATACCTATTGGTGTGCACTAACTACATCATGAAATGGGTCAAGTTTCAATCACTGACATCTACCATTGTAGACGTTGTTGTTGACTTTTTGTATAATCACATAATGCTACGATTTGGTGCTCCTCGAGTACTTGTATCTAATTAGGGACCTCAATTTGTGTCTAACATGATTGAGGATTTTTATAAATCTACCAAATCAAGCACCAAAAATCGTCACCATACCACCCCCAATCCAATGGGCAGGTGGAAGTTACCAATAGAGAACTTGAGAACATTTTGACGAAAGTGGTCAACTTGGACAGGAAAAACTGGGTACCAAAACTCCCCGAGGTAGTTTGTGTTGGTGTAGGTTATTTTCCATGTATTTATTTTAAATACATGGAATACCTCCACATAGGTGATTCACCATGCTTAGGTGTCCTAGGGTGTCATTATGGCTCTTACACACATCATAGAGCGTCATTGGAGTTACATTTGACCAGCTATTCTGGGAATGTAACTCCCACTTCTCGACGGCTACATTTGTGGGGGAGTTACACACCCCACTACTATTTGTACACCCTTTCATCTTGAGCAACACATGGGGAATGGAATAGAGTTTGGTTTTTTCAGCTTTTTTTCCTCAATGCATGCACATTGCTTCCATGAATGATTTCTTGCTTTGATCTTGAAGCTACATCATTTTTTGGTTGAGTGCAACATTTTAGTGCTCACGGATTCCCTCCAGATCTTCATCATTCCTCCGACATGGTATCAGAGCTCGGGATCGGAATCGTGTTGCTCTCACAATAGTTGCTTACTACTCTCCATCTCATAGTTTCTTGTGCAAGCTATCATTTGCATGTGCTCTACTTGCATTTTTCAAGGGATCTTGGTTTTGTGCTGGTGTGTTTCCTTGCATAGTTTGAAGGTTTAAGGTGCTAGTTTCAAGTTTTTTTATGGTTGGAAGAGCCTCTCAAGACCATCTTCGTCCCAGCTCTCCATGTTGTCCAAACAACTCGCTGCCTTATTGATAAACTTATTTTTTTGTGGCTTGCATTGTTGAGAACGTGTTTTTCTTGCAACCTACTTCAGCTTCAGCTCAGATTTCTCGTGGTTAGCTATTTCTTCTACGTGGTTAGCTAGCTCAGTAGTTCACTTTTGGAAGCTCTTCGCACACCCCAAACATGGCCCAACCATTTCTTCTAGCAGTCTCTCAAACCTGTGCATTTTTTCAACTCTCTGGTTCGCTGCTCACTCTCCAATCTGCATTCATGGTTGCTCAATGTTCGTGGTTGAGTGGAGACACTTCTTGGATGTTCTTCCATCACTACCATTTCCAACCTGTAAAAGCTCGTGGTTGTTTCTACTTCCTTGGGTTTCGCTCATCTTGTAATTGTAAGTGGACTTAGTTTTTTGGTGGTTTCAACCATTTAGAAACGCTTTTTCTTTACATTGAAAAACATTTTTTGACCTCTGCTGCTCCATGTAAAATCTCCCGCTGCCACACCAGGTGTTTCTCGTGTAGTGCTCATCATTTATTTCCTGTCCCGTAACATTTTTACATGGGATTGGGCTTTTTGCATGGGTTCTTCTCCACATGCATTCTACTGCTCCACCACGATCAACTCTATCCAGCCCGTCTCCCAAATCCATTTTAACTTTTTGCTTCATCATCATCCTGTCTGCCGATGTTCAAACCTACCTTTCTTACATGGCTCGATTGGAGTTTACACATGATTCACCTAACACATGGTGACACGATGGTCTCTCCCACACTGCCTTGGTCAATACTTGACTTGACAATGTGGGCCCCATACCTTTTAGTCTTTTTCTTTTTTGGCATTAAAGGAAACACCTTTTAATGTTTTAAGGGAATAAAACATTTTCATGGCATTTTAGGCTCATATCATCTTGCAATGTCCTTCCTTCAAGTGTCGAAAACGAAGGGTGAGGTCCGAGTCTGGAGGCTAATCCTCCCTCATAAGCAAAACAAACTTGCTACAATTGGATCCATTTCAACAAATACCCACATCCTATGCCACGTGAAACCTACCTTTCTCTACGTGGCTCAGTTAGAGTTTACACATAACTTACACCTAACACACATGACACGATGGTCTATCCCATGACTTTAGCTTGGTCAATAGCCATGACTTGACAATGTGGGCCCATACCTTTTAGTCTTGTTTGGCAGATTAAAGGTTAAACACCTTTTTTTTTTAATGTTTTAAGGAATAAAACATTTTCATGGCATTTTTTTTTTCGTATTTTGCTTGTTTAATGTCCTTCCTTTGAGTGTCGAAGATGGAGGGCGAGGTCCGGGGTTGGCAGGAGGCTAATCCCCCCTCATAAGCAAAACAAACTATGTTTAAAATTTGATGCCATTTCCAACGAGTACCCACACGATACCCTTTGCACCCATTTAGGGCACTTTTTAATGCGTTTGCAGCATCTAGTGCATTTTTCCATCAGTTGTGGGAATCATTTTAATGCTATAACTTTTGACTCGCTACTCATTTTTTAGCGCTTCTTTAGTCAAAGTTGCATGATTTTTCACACATTACATGATGGCATTGTCATTTTGTAAATGAACTACTTTATAAAGTGCCACATTCTGGGGGGTTGACTAGCACTCTTGGCTTTCACACATAGATGCACATTATCGGCCGAGTCCGACGTCTTGCTTTTGTGCATCTTGCATTTTTCATCATGGAGAGTTCTCTTTCCAGACTTGAGCATCGTAGGATCACTTTACAGCCTCCGCCACTTCTCACCGGGAGAGGGAACTATTCAGCTTGGTGTGCTTCCATGGAACATTACTTCACCCACGAGGGTCTTTTACCCTTCTTGCTTGGGCCAGTTCCTACACCCATTGATCATCGTCATCTAGAGGACTTTCTCGACACTTGTGACCATGTCTTTGGTCACATGATGATGCATGTCTCTCATTCTCTTTGGTTTCACGTGGCAGACTCAGATCCACCCCACCATGTCTAGAGCATTCTTCAGTCCTTCTATGGAGACCCTTCACATACTGCAGTCGTTGTTCTTGCTGCTGATTCAGTTGTCTCCTCTTCTTCATGTGATGGCAATTCCACTGACATAGACTCACTTGATTCTACTTCTGATGATGAGGATTGTGCACCTAGTTCTGATGTCGAGAGCATTACAGAGGACTTCTCTCCTCTTTCTCTCACTATTCCAGACATTATTGTCACATCCCACATCTCATCAGATATCGAGCAGTCTCCTTCTCAGTCTCATACCATCATCACACCCACCTCCTTTCCACTTCCAGTGTGTGAGGCCCATTTCACTCCTCCACCTTCATTGGATGATTCATACCTATCTGACATCACTCTTTTGTTTGTTGAGCCCCCTCATTGGGATGAGTATCTACTTGACCTTAGTCATCTTTTCATAGAGTCCACTTGTGATGCTCTACAGTTCCTCATCCATCTACAGGTGTTTCAAAGGAGTTCATCATCTTTGTTGTTGGGAGTGCCCCTTCCGGGAATCATGTCACTTCCACATTTCCAGAGACCTTCATTGATCCACCCTCAGCTGTGGATCCCTTTTCTATTGTGGAGGATGTTTTGTTCCCTTCACATCACGTGGACATCCTTTCTATAGGTGTTCACTCTTCACACTCTGACAGTTCTACACATGTGGCATTACCTTCGGTTCCTTGGCACTCACTTTCTAGACCTATGTCACACTTTCATGGACCAGACTCAGAGTTCTTCGTGCTACTGCCTTCGGTTTCCTTCATGGAGTGGGCGGACTTTCAACACGTCATTTCTGTCCTTCCTAAGGGTAGGCACATAGTTCGGTGTGGGTGGCTCTTCTTCAGTCCAGAGGCAGAGGATCTCATCATCGACATTCTTCTGGGAGACCTCCTAGAGCTGCAGAGTTCAGATCCGTCCATGGCATCTTCTGCATTCCTCTCGTCTCCCTCTTCTTCTCTCTTCTTCTTCTTCTTTCGAGAGATTGTCTCTTTGTACATGGGTACCCTTTCAGGCTCGTCTATGGCCAGGACCCATCTTTGGCATCTTTCTTAGATTAGAGAGTGTTTTGTTCTCTTGTGGTGGATGTTTTTCCCACTGGTTTTCCTTCACTACTTGGGACTTCTTCTTGTACGTGGGTATCTCATTAGGCTTCTTTCCGGGACTCACTTCTCTCCTTGTTTTCATCTATGTCTCCACCTAAGCTATGCTTCGGGGGGTGTTGTGTAGGTTATTTTCCATGTATTTATTTTAAATACATGGAATACCTCCACATAGGTGATTCACCATGCTTATGTGTCCTAGGGTGTCATTATGGCTCTTACACACGCATAGAGCATCATTGAGTTACATTTGACCGGCTATTCTAGGAATGTAACTCCCACTTCTCAACGGCTACATTTGTAGGGGAGTTACACACCCCACTACTATTTTGTACACCATTTCATCTTGAGGGACACATGGGGAATGGAATAGAGTTTGGTTTTTTCATCTTTTTTCCTCAATGCATGCACATTGCTTCCATGAATGATTTCTTTCTTTGATCTTGAAGCTACATCATTTTGCGGTTGAGTGCAATGTTTTGGTGCTCACGGATTCCATCCGATTTCGTCATTCCTCCGAAAATTTGGGCTATAACACACCTCTAAAATATGAGTTTTTACCCTTATGAATTGCCTATAAATAATCCATTGTTACTTATAGAGTTTTAGTTTTTTTTTATGAATAGTTTTTAAAGGGACTATACCCTTAATACAAAAGAAGGCTTGAGAGCCGGAATAAGAGTGAGAAACAAAGAGAATGGATCAAGATCCAAGTGTTACAACGAAGCTCCAAGTAGCTCGGAGTTTTAGTTACGCATATGGAAAACAACACTTAAAATCGGAATCAATTTATATGAAGCACAATGAGAACGAGTGATGTAATTGAATGAATTGATGAAATGAGGATGGAAGCACAACAACAAATGAAAATTATCCAACATTAGAGGAAGACATGGCATGATGCTCATATCAAATTCAAGAAGTTTAACAAGGAGAATGGGTCTTACTCTTTGATTCTAAATATCAACAGTTTAAAGGTAAGCTACAGACATGTTGGTTGGGGCCATATCAAATCGAAAAAGTGTTTGATAATGGCTTTGTAAGACTATTACCAATCAATGGTGACAGAAGGAATCTTCTTGTGAATGGACATAGACTCAGGATGTATCAGCATTCCTCTAGACAAGGAAACCTTCACCAACGACATCATGTTGAGTGAGGAAATGGATGTAGAGGAGGTGCTTAGCCCCTCCTGTCAGGAGTAATTATTATTTTTTAATTTAAATAAAGGAGGAGGATCACGACTTTGATCTTATTCCCTTAGTTAGCTGTCTTGTTTTCAATAAAAGCATAAATCTTCATTGTTTAAAGGGCCACTAATCACATTATATCTCAGACTATAGGACATGGAAATCTATGGATATCGGAAGTTGAACTGGCATAGGTAAGTGCATTCTAATTCACTACGGATATTTCCTTATGAAGAAATTCCCCATTGCATGTACTTATCATAATTGCATCCCTACACAATGTTCGATGCATTTATTGGAAATATCATTCCAAATCTTATGACACGAGGTGGGATATAATAAGTCTTAATTACGAGGGTATCACTGGTATCAAGATTCCAAGAAAAGGATGCACTACTTTCTAGGAGGGACAGGTGTCAATACCATTTTAAATGAGGGGTTATGTGTGGTACCACATAATAAACCTTCCCATGCATGCCCAGTCCTGTCAAATTTTCACGCCGCCAAATTTGCACTGACTCTAGGAAATTTGAGGATTTGGGTGCATTTCAAATTGATCCTTACTAACCACTTCTGTTGTTGCTTGGTGAATTTAAACACACCATTATCACTTCCATTATACTGTATGGGTTCAAGCACGCCCTTGTTCTTATTTCTCTACTATTTGGATTTGCCTTCACCATGGGATAAAAGAAAAATTCATAACTAGATTCTCTAGACCCATTACTCAGGAATGTCACTATTTTGTAGGTATTTTATGATTTCAGTTAGCTTGAATTCATACGGAAATTTGAAGGTTTTGATGAAAAAGTAGTGGATGAATTACTAGTAAAATTTTAAGCTACTTGCTCATGCATTGGAGGTAAGAGAGTGGAAATTACCATCCAGTTATTTCTGAACTATCTGGTTTGTTGGATTTTGGTCTAAAAGTGATGAAAAATGCTCCCCTCAAGGAATTTCTTGCTCTATTTCATGTACATGGTGAAGCATTTCCCGAGGTAATCCTTACCTCCTAAGGTGCTCAGAAAGGAGTTAAGCGGGATAGTCTTCCTAACATTTAGAGAGAGGTGGCCAAATGGGTTAACAGGTATTTTATATGTGATGGCCAACCATTTGTGCTAGGTGGAGATTCACTTAAAATTCTCATTCATTTAAAGAAAGGTGCACCAACCCTGCACTTAGGGTGAATTTACTGGAATATTTGGCTAATGTAGTTATCAAAGTAGGCCAAAAATACAAGAATGGGGAGGAAAGGCAACACTAAAGCACCTCGGGCTCATTCAGTTACTCTACTCACATCAAGTTTTTTACAGGCCAAAGATAAGGCTTGAGCATATGAGTGTGGGGGAGGGTTCCAAGCCAAAGCAACTCAAAAGGGGTCATCTTCCATACCTCGACCCACTATCAAGTCATCCCCTTACCTTCCACTAGAAAATGTGGAGGAACTTAACAGTCAGTGGCCTAGTACTTAGGAGAATGTGGAAAAATCTAGTAGTCAAGTGAGCCCATCTTCTACACCTTCTAGTTCTAAGGGTAAGAATACCTTTCCTCTCTATTCTTCTATTTCACTACGACCACGACGGTCCTATACATTGCATAAACCTAGAATTTCTCATCCGGATAGTTTTGATGTTGATTTTGCTCTTATTCGGGAAGAGAAGGGCAAGGAAAAACCCTGGATGTCATTGATGAAAATATTTAGACATTATATTCACTACAGCTATCCCTACCCCACAGAGCTCGGATATGCCCACATCTTCAGATATCAACTCAATAGCTCAAAACATCTTATGTACAAGCATAGATTCCCACTCTGGGATCAATTGCAATGGAGATTGGTAGCCACAGGTTATGTGAAGTTGATGTGCCACGAGGTTATTTGGAAGAGATTGCATTCCTTAAAGAATAGTTGAGAGGTATGAAAGAAACAAATTTGTCTTTGCAAACTGAATTTACCCAACAAACAATAGAAAAGGTTAGAGAAATCACAACTTTACAAGTAGAAGTTAGTAGCCTAAAGCAAAAAAGAGATATAGGTCTTAGTATTTTGAATGATATCAATCAATTATCTCTTCAGAATTTGGAATTAAAGAAAGAAAAAAAATAAAAATTAAAGGGAGAGATAGAAATCAACAAAAATGAAAAAAAAAATTGTAATCTCTTTTGGACTATGTTTGTCCTTTAGCTTGTAAGCTCCTGTTTTTTGAAAACCGTCTTCTACCTACAACATGTTTGTTTAGGAAAAATTTTACTCTTGGCATTTATTGAGGTTGTGTTGTCAGGATCCTTACAAAGCTCCTGATGGTAATAATTTTCTATCCATTTACAAAACTAGTACCCCTAATATTTAGAATCTTCTCTGTGAGTTCTACCTCCATAACATGTTAGTCTCCAATGTCCCTTGACTTCTTCATTAACTTGTTTGTGGGGGATTTTCAATTGAAATATTTTCATTCCTTGCTTTAGAATCTTGTGTGGGGTGAGCAGATGGATATCTTCAATCAAACAACCCTCACTATAGGATTCTATATTCAGCCTACACATCACAATGATGTGGCTATGCGAAAGAACTTCAGATCTCTTTACTACCAAGCTGGTATTGGAGAGAATAATTTGAGAATACTACTGAAATGTGTGGAGGACTTTGAAACTTATAGTCAGCAACACTTTGGGGCAGCAAGGCAGGCCTGTGATAGGAGGTGGGACACCTTGAGTTTACCATTAAAGAGAAGAGAGGTTATTTCACCTCAAAATTTGAGTTGGAGTATCAGACGAGGAGATGCACTCATTACCATAATTCATCAATTATCGAAAAGAATGATAAATAGTACAATGATAAATGGGTGGGACTGTAGGTAAGGCCACCTCTTCTCCTTAGCCCAACTACAACTTGGCAAAATAATGCTGCCCAATCCAATGAGAGTTTCATAGCTTGGGTCGAAGTAATTTCAAATACTCAGGGATGTAAAGGTACCCGGAAGCAATATGCTGACCAATTTGAAGAGTATGACATGGCCCAACAACTTGGTCAAAGGGTAGGGCATAGATGAGTTGCATTGGGACATGTAACAAGTAAAGTGTAGGGGAAATGATGAGTACATTATTTGGCTTATTTATATCATTCATATGATTGATAATTTTTCATTTAAACATGATTTGATAATGCATGGGGATGCTTTGTATAGGTATATCTTAGTGAGTTTAATGCATTTCCTTGCTTTTTCTCATGCAACCTGATTAACCGTATAACTTCCTACTAACTGCTTTGTGAGAGAAATGTGGTGATGTGTGTAGGAAAATAATGAACGTTTATTGCCAATGCAATTAAGGATCCCCAAGTTTGGAGTTGGAGTGCAGAAGTGGAAGAATTTTTCCATCTATAGGCCTATAAGTATGGGTCTTGTTTTTAGCAGTCCCATAGGAACTTATGAGTTTGGCTCAATATTGTTAATGGAAGACATTAGTGCTGGTAATTTTGACGTATTCTATAACCACATGTGTCTATATAAAGACACCTCCTTGAAGAAAAATGTAGTAGTTGGTAATATTTATAATATGTGATATAGATTGTTGCATTTAGAAATTTTACATTCCACACCGAATGTCATGGAAATTATTTGAATTAATATAAGGAGATATCATTTTGAGAATATTGAGCTATTAAGATTTCCTCTGTCCCAAGGAAGAGAAAGGGCCCACTCGACCAAGGAGACAAGAGGTTGTTTACGTTTACGTACACATATGATTTTATGATAAGTCATAATCACTCAGTTCCTTTACTATAATTTCTATTTCAATGTGTTTCATGTAATTCATGTTCAAGTGTGTTTATTTTCCTTATTGAAATTTCCATTCAGAATGTGTTTTTCCCTTATGTAAATCCTAGTTAGCACGTGCTTTTACTTTTACTACAAGTTTTGATTATGAGTGTGTAATTTCAATTATGTTCTTTCAATTTTGCATGTGTATTTCCATTTGAGTTAGAAGTACAAATTTACTTTTAATTTAACTTAACACTGTAGATTTACATTGAGTTTCCGTGGATTAGTAGCAAACTCAGGAAGATATAAGAGAAACCCCCAATAGAGACCCAACAATATAACTGACTACATAGGAATCCATTGCATATAGCTTATGACAAAACCCTAGTTTGATAAAGAGACTAGTATATTAATCTATTAGTTAAATTATTGGAAGAATACAATGACCCATCAGACATCAACCATAAAAAAATGTGCCCAACCCCAATATGACCTCTAAAACCTCAAAGGACCTTCATGATCATCGGTTCAGCCCTTAGGTGCTTTTGGGAGCTCACATTCCCTGCCGTCGGATCTCGGCCATGTCTCAACTCTAGGAGAATATTGGATTTTGATGTCCCTCATGTCCCTCACATGTCAGGGATATAAAAACTTGAAAATGTGCACATATGACCCATTTCTAGCCCCTCGGTTTTTAAAGTTGATTCTCTAGCTTTCATTCCCTATCGTTGGATCGTGGCCATGTGTCATTATCTTTCTCACCATGGAAATTGATGTCCCTCATGTCCTTTTGAGGAGAGGGACGTTAGGGACATGAAAATGCACCTAAATCCAACTCCAAACTTGAAAATGTTCTAACTCCTCACTTCTTCTTACTTCTTTTAACTATTTTTCCATTGCTAGGAAGAAAGTTGTAGAGAACACCTCAATCCACCATTGTTCTTCCGAACCAACTCCGCCATGGAAACCAAACCTTCCACTCCATGAATATGCATAGGTTTCAAAAAGATATTTTTCAAAAATATAGAGGAATGAAGAATAAAAGAGAAGAGCGAAGGAATTCTTCAGAAACCTCCATTACCATGAAACAAAGATTCGAACATATCTTGCAAACCGTGCATGGATTGAAAAACTGTCTATTTTGAGTTCTTCTCTCTTAAAGGATATTAAAAAATCATATTCAAACCTCCCATTTTCAGTAAGGAATGCTCACAGAAAATAAATTTTACTTTCGGCTCCATGAAGAATAAAGCTCAATTTCCCGTCAAACTAGTAACCGGATCGAAGAGAAATTTCACCAATGAGACAAGAAGCAAAAATCTCACAATGGAGCTTATTTCTTCACAAACAAAGAAAAAAATTAGAACTACAAATTTTAAGCTCCATTAATGTCTACTATGACATAGTAGTGAAATAAATCAGCAAGCTACCTCTCCACTTCTCGGGGTTCAAGTATGTGAAATCACGTGAAAATTGAGGGAATGATAATTAAAAATCTAGTTTTTGTGAACTAGTTTTCACACCATGAAGTACCTATTTTTAGGGATATCAAGGGCTATGTTTTTTATCAGCATTCTTCCCTCTTCAAATAAATTTTCAAATTCTTGAAGATCCGATGAGTGAAATCATCCAAAATTTAGATGGAAGGGTCTCCAAAAAATCTAGTTTCTCTCAAACTAGTTCTTAAACGATGAAGTTGCCAATTTATCAAGATATGAAGGAATGATTTTTATCAATATTATACCCTAGTATCTCCATACCTGAAAATATTACTAGGCATATATTTTCATTTTTCATTTCTTTGTGCTTTTGGTAAGCGAATCATGATGAAAATTGGAGCACGAGTTCGTGACGAAGAGCCGAATCAAAAAATTTCTCCCATCAAATAGAGAGGTTGTTTTCACCATTTACTAAAAATAACATATGTTATACTTCCTCACATGCTATAAATGGTGAGCCCCACTAAATTGCAAGTTTGATCACTCGGGACAATCAGAAAAGGGGTAAAATGGAAAGTAAGATAGAAAACGACTTCTTCCCAAAATAATAGGTCCCCAAATAACAACCTGCTAAAAATAGCAATATCTTGGGAACATAGGAGGTTGGAATATGGTAGAAGGTTCAAAAGGTGAAACTAGAGAAAGATAGGTGATATGTCCCAGAATAGCAAAGCATGGGCTCATATTCTAAAAATAGTAGGTTTTTCTCAAAGGGCAAGTTTGACACAATGGGACATAGAGAGATGATCATTCAGGTCAACACCATCATTCTAGATCATCCATGGGCATTGAACATTGGGAATTTCAGGAACATATCAAGGAACTGGATTTTTTTGACGCTCACTACATAGTTTGGGTCACGGGTATATCAAACGTAGGCTAAGAGTTGCATCATCAACGGAATAGTTCATTTTACTTGGAAAAAATTCATGAGCTAATTTGAAGTAGTTTCTTAGGTGCAAGGAGTTCAAAGATTCAAAGTCTCACTACACTTGGGATTTCAATCAAAAGGATTTTTATACTTCATTAGGGCGACATCCTTTCTTTTCCTCCTCCTTCTTCCTCCCCAACATTGTCTCTCCTCTATGTTCTAATTTTGCGTTGAGGGTTTTCACTTTTTGATATGTCTTAAAATGACTTTGAGACATGATGTAAAATTTAATTCACCTTATTTTTATAAAAGGGAATTAATATTCAAATAGGAATATGAATACTCTAAGGTCAAAATGAGGAATATGAAAGAGCATCGGGAAGACGAGGAGTCAAGTTTAGCACTATAAATTGTAATGAGCTCTTCATTTCAGGGGTTCTAATTCTAAAAGTATTTTAGTTGTTTGTATTCTTGTAAGTTCATGAAAGAGATTTTTCTCACTTGTGAGTGAAAAGAGTTAGCCACTTTCCCCCTATTCTCAATTTCTTCCATTCTCATGCTATGTACAATTTATTCTTAAGAATCAATACAAGAAGGAGTTTCAAGCCTTTTTAAACTAGGGGTTTACTTGATACTTTGTGTTCATTAAATTTTAATTGGTCTTGTTGCTATTTGTAGTATTATTTCTTCCTAATTTTAGTGCATGTGATGAAACTTATAACTAGTGTGTATAGGAATATGATTTTCTACTTGCAACATTAGTTCTCCTACCTCTTTTCTCACCCCCTTTCCCACTCTTCAAACAAATTCTTCCCTAGTAAGAGATTGCTAGTTTTTCCATAGTGGTCGAGTCGAATGTTGTTGTTGGATCCTCGACATAAGGCCACTAGGAAAATACACCTTTATGCATGCATGCATATAGGACAGCTGCACCGGTTAAGTAGAGGGACCTAGATTCCCAGAGCATTGACAAGAAACCCACAAGTTTGTCCACCTGAAAAATTTTCTAGACAACATTTTTGGCACCCACCGTGGGGCAGATTTAGCAGCATCTACACCCAAAATATGACAGCAAGGTCCCAAAATACAAGAAAAATCAAATATTGAAAAACAAAAAGAAAACATTCATGGAAATCCATTATTGAAAGATACATTGTCAAATCCTACACATGACCCTTCATATTCCATAGTTTCTTTTTGTGTTCCCACTGCAAAAGTTTCCAAAAGTCTGGTAAAGGAAGATATACCAAAGTTGAGAAAGTCCAGAGGTGTTGTTGATTCCAATTTCAAGGCTTTGAAAATTAGCAAGAACATAATAATGATAATCCATACTTCTTCTCTCAAGTCTCATCTCCATCTCGGTCTTCATGAAGTTCACCTAGAAATCCTATCCAAACTCGTATTGATACTCCCCCTTCAAATTCTTCCATTCTTCAACTTCCATTGAGCATTGAGCTCCCGGAAGAAGAATAATTTGAATAAGAATTTTTAGATGAAAGAGCAGAAACAAAAACAACGATGGTAGAAGAAGTAGAAAGACCTCAACCCATTATTCCATTGGGAAGGAATACAAGCCCGCTTGCTCTCTTGGACCCCCTCTTCATGATCTACCAATGGGTTCCTACAAGAACTTACCAAATTTCAAAGGTAATAACACAAAACATTCTAAAGAACACATCACTGCTTTCATGACATCATGCGGTATTATTGGAGTCAAAAATGAAGACATTGCCATAAGATTGTTCATGGAATATCTCCAAGAAAAAGCAATAGAATGGTTCTACCTCCTGTCTACCAATCACTAGTTGGAACAACATCAAGACTACCTTCAAGGAAATATTTAAATCAACTGAAGACTATAAGGACCTCTTGGTATAGTTGGGTCAAATGAACAAAGGATAAGGTGAAACTATGAGAGAATTCATGGCTCACTATGAATGGTTGCTTCGCAGGATACCTAAAGAGGATTCACCATCTAAAAATAATGTCAAGAG
Organism: Taxus wallichiana var. yunnanensis; assembly: GCA_018340775.1. Taxonomy (NCBI): domain Eukaryota; kingdom Viridiplantae; phylum Streptophyta; class Pinopsida; order Cupressales; family Taxaceae; genus Taxus; species Taxus wallichiana. Next base: position 139,893,475 of record CM031236.1, read on the forward strand.
ATTCAACATCAATGATCAATCACCGGAGGTCAAATTTATCCTACAAATATTTCAACTAAGGAACATTGTAGAAGCATAAAGGATGGCCATTAAACTCGATGAAGATATCATCCTCTTAGGAAATATCAAGAATCCATCGAAGGGAAAGGATGAACATCTAGAGATGAGAGAACATATACATTGCTCTAAAAATTGGTGAATGAGATAACATCATTAAAGAGGGAAATATTTGAATGAGTTTCTTCTCAAAGAAGCAATGAAATTAGATTGCAAGAGCAACCTCAAGGCTTTCCTTGGAGGCCCCACCTCTCGATGCAAGTTGTAGAAGTAAGGAAAATAAAGGTGATTTTGAACAAGAAAGTGAAGATGGTGATTTCCTAGAAAGTCACGAGTTTGAGAATGATACAAAAATCAGATTCTAGGAATATTTTTGAGGAAATGAAGATGATGAAGAAGATGCACCTAACTTCTTATGTGCAGTATTCACTCATTCTAATTCTGAGAAAGGGGTCTCTTCCTCTATTATTGCAAAGAAAAATAAGACAAAATATCCTCTTGTGGTGACTCTACAAAAAAAATAATTAGTCGAGGATCTCCGCTCCCCCTTAATGGAGTATACATTGTTGAAGCTTGATTTTGTAGAAAATAATAAGTCTCAAACAATTCCAAGTAAGTCTTCTAAATCTAAATCTAAATCTGCTCCTGTAAAATCTAGTTCTTTCAAAGCTCCTAATGTACCTTTCAAGATTCCCTACGTTCTCCAAAAATCTACTCCAACTTCCAAACCTATCCCAAGTCCAAAATCAGTCCCTTCATCACCCTTACTTACATACTATTCTTTTGATTTCATAGAATATGTAAAAAATCCAAAGTCCAAATTATTGAAACTAAATATTTGCATACTCATCATGAACAATGTGAGAGGTTCGTCCGATATATCGTGGAGTGGTAGTCTAACACACA